>CM021106.1:478002899-478097542 GCA_007115665.2 Sequoiadendron giganteum
GGATGATTTTGAGATTATGTGAGATGATGTTTCATATCGTTTGACGTTTCTTGAGGTTTTTTGATGTCATTCAATGTTGTTTGATGTTGTTCATTGCTGTTTGATGTTGTTTAGTGTTGTGGGATAGGTGTCAAGTCAATTTTACATGTCTACAACAATACATTAAGGCTATGTGATAATCGTTGATCATGAATCTCATGGTGATCAAAGGTCATGTTTTAAAGTTTCCTCTAGTAAGGTTGTATCTTGACCATCCATGCTTGATCCAACAACCAACATTCAAATATAAATGGTCAATTGCTCTAGTTCACTTGGAAGATGCCAAAAATTATGGCTCAACGACATTCTCAGCTACCTGATCAGATCATACTTGATTGAATCCGATTTTCCTTGGATCAATTAAATTCCATGCCTTTCCAATGCTACATTCATTATTGGACAACATCATTACTCCCTGGTGTGTTGTAAAGGCCAAATTCTTTTGTTAGGGTATGATTTCCCAGATTTTGTTGTAGATTTCACAAGTGCTCCATGCCTACATTCATGAGGGTCATCATTTTGGGATGTACTCGAGATGTCAAAGCCTCTATGGTTTGGTTATTGCTTAGTTCTGAGAGAAATTCGAATGTTTGAAATTTGATCAGAGTTCATCTTCTTGCAAACCATAGTTAGATTAGGGTTAGGGTTTTTGAATTCAATACTCAGTTATGCCTTAGCTATAAAGGCAATATTTGTACCATTTTGAACACTTCTTCCTAGGATTTTCTTTGGTAGACTTATGTTTTAGAATTTCTACAGCTACAAAATTGGCTTATGCCTTTGTGTTAATATAATCACCCCTTTTCACTTTTCTCCATGCTTGTATTCTATGTAATAGTTGATACCACTATGCATGTGTGAATGTTTCATCATTTTTAAAGGTTATATGATTGTGATAATATGATATATGTGTTAATTGTGGGTAATCTTCACCCCTTTTAGTATCTTTCAAACCCTAGCTTCCATGTTCCTCTTGTAAAGTGGGAGAAATAGAGATCTGTGTGGCCTTTTTTAGTGATTTTATTGATGCTCTGTGCAATCAAAACCAAAAATAAACACTCTAAATTCGATGCATCACCTTTCCATTATTTTTTATGTATTTTATCCTTCTCCCTTTTTCCCTACAAGTCATTAGTTTAGAGTTTATTGAGGTTGGGTTAGACCGATCCTCTTCTGCACCTAGTTTAGAAAGGAAGTTGGCCTTCTTCAGAGATCTAGCCTAAATTACAAGGGTCCCACACCTTTAGGCTATTTCCATTGTCTCACTAGAATGTTGAACTCCTTGTTCAGCAGGGTGTATTTCCAAGTGACAACAGTTGTAGGGCATGTAATATGGGAAATAAACCCTGCACTACATCCCCAAAAGATAGTGTGAATGTTTTTGGAGTTCAAAACTTGATTGCCATTTTAATGAATAAATTTGATGACAACCCGTATGCAGGACAAATGAAAAACCTTGAGCTACATATGAGAAAATTTTGTGAGTTACAAATGGATATGTTCATTTGGGATTTCATGTATGTGAATACACAGTATGCAGGATTAAAACCCAAAAAAACACCCACAATGAAATAAAAAGAAAACTTAAACCACAAACAATGTGAGAAAAACATAGACATGGCTTAAAAACAAAAACCTAAATCAAAACTCATAAAATGACATTATAAAAACAACGTGAAGGGAAAAATAATTGAAGGAAATAACCTACATACCTCAAAACCATAGACAACAAAATGATGAAGAAAATCTCGACCAAAACCGCTAAGAACAGAACATGAATGCTTTGAAATGAGCCAACACGGTAGAGGAGGCATGCAGATTAACGATGAAACAACGAAGAATGGTGAAAATGATAGATTAAAACAAATGAAAACCCATTAAAACACATTTAAAACTTCATTAAAATTATCATAAATGCAAAACCTATGACATAAGGGGTGTATTCATGCTAAAAATTAGCATGACTATGTATCCTAATGTCCAATGAACAAAAATATGTAAGGGCACTGAATTTCAACGACCCTGCATATGCAAGAAAAACACTAACACTGGAAAACATAGGTTTTTGTAATTTTTGAAAAAGCAAAAACTTGATTGCTTGAAATGACTTTTCAAGGGATCGGACCACGCACGAGGGCAACTGAGATTAACCTCGGTTTACGTCCTTAGAGGACGTGAGTTGTGAAATGGACAAGTTTCATAGGGGTTATCTCACAATTGAGCGCACTGAATTCGAGAATAACAAATTTTAAGGCAAATAAATAAACTAATATTTTAAACCCGAAGAGCTTTAAATTACACTATCTTTTTCTTTACAATATTTATTGGATATGATCAATAGTAATTTTTTAACATATCCCTTTTATATATTTATGTATGTATATAAATACTTACATACATACCTCCATATATACATATATATTAAAACATTAAAATAATTTAATCTTAATGCATTTACATATATTGTATACAATACATAAACATATGCCTCTATATTCATATATCAAAAATATGAGATTGATTACCAAATTAATTGAAACGAATAATAAACAATGATTAAAATGTTAATAAATAAGTATGACCAAACTCTAACAACTCATGACCCTATCAACTTGGGTTCAAGACTTACCAATTACGAAACTCAAACTGACTTGACGAGGTTCCAAATAACCTAAGTGAGTGAGTGTGTGCAATCTACTTAGATAGAAATTCCAAATACCAACTCTTCTTTTAGGTGATACTCTCCCTCTCCCTCCGGAGGGTTCGAATGTCCTGTTAGCTCTCAAAAACGCAGGTTTGAACCATAAAAGGTTGCCAAGCTTTCACAACGCTTTAGGGTAACAGAACAAGGTTTGAAACAATTAAACCTTCTACTCTTTAGATACTGCTAAAACATTCATAAGGTACATCCAAATCTTGGATAAAAGCATTGAAACTCCTTAAATGATCCTTGACAGTGATTGCATTACTCCCAGTGAATTTAGGCACCAAATTTCTCCAAGAACCATCCATAAGATAAGGATACAACTAAAACCCTGTCAAATCAAATTGTCTGATCATAGTAGTATACTGATACTGGTACATAGGGTTATTATATTGTAGATTTCGTTGTGGCACATGATGTTGACCAGGAGGTGGATAATTATTTGTATGTTGTGTGGGGATATGCGGTGGATGATTTGGTTGTCTATATTGATTCCCGATTTGATGGTGAGGGATCCTTGGTGGTTCAGAATACCCAGCACCATAATTACTCTATTTATGGGGTGGTAGATACTTTGGGGGAAAACCAGGTATGTGAGGAATGTTCTGAGCTTTCTGCAGTTTGAATTCTTTTATTGCTTGAATCATTTGGGCCTTTTCTTGCTCTTCCCTCTCCCTTTTCTGAAATTCAAACCGTGCTTTAACTTCATCATAAGTTAAAGATTTATAATCTTCTTGATCAATTTCCTGATTAGTAAGTCCATTCTGATCACCCTGCATTTTTTGGTTATATTCATGTTGAATTCTGAGTCTTTCAGATTTGAGTCCAGCTTCAAATTCAACTTGTTTCTGAGGGTTATAAAAAGGATTTTTCTGATCTTCCGGGGTACAAGGCTCTTCAGTTGAACTATCTATGCATGTGTCAAAACAATTCTCACCAAAAGGTATTGATGATTTGTCTTTGTTTGTCAAGAACATGTCCTCATATTTCCCTTTACCCTTGTCAACCTTATCATCTTTAAGCATCCACTTACTATTGCCAGGAGGAGCTCCAGAATGACCCCCCCTAAATTGAGATCTTCTTTCATTCATATTGCAATGTTCAAATCAGAGTCGCCACTCACTTTTCTTTTTTTTTTTTCAAAGTGAGAAAAAGATTGTTACTTATTATTCCCAGCAGAGTCTTTATATAGGACTTCTGACTCTATGATTAAGGCGCAGATTCTTTGTTGTTCCCCAGTAGAGTCACCAATTTGTTAGCTCTCAAAAACGCAGGTTTGAACCATGAAAGGTTGCCAAGCTTTCACGACGCTTTAGGGTAACAGAACAAGGTTTGAAACAATTAAACCTTCTACTCTTTAGATACTGCTACACCTAGGCGGGTGTACCTAACTGAATTAAGCAGATTTGACCTTTGATCTTTTCCTATTGCCCTAATTTGTCCAAGATGGCAATTTGAAATGGACAAAATAAAACAAACCTGGTACAATTTGCATAACAATATTCAAAACAAGAACCTAATACGCTCAGATAACAGATGTAAAATTGTGAGTGACACTAGAGGATGAAAACGAAAATACCAGTGCCTTATAGGGTTCACGGAGTCAAGAAAAATCTTAAACAAGTTTATTTGTTCTGGCAAACATTCAAGTTATTTAGCATTTTATTTGGTTTATAGCTTGTATAAACATGCAAGATTGTGATTACTGAGTTCTTCTTAATAATCTAATTGACATTCCCTAATTACTATGATCAATTCAGAGAATTTAATCTTTACTGGAAAGAAACAATTAATTGACCATACAAATGCAGCAAATGTGCACTGACGAACTAGGTATAAACTTGTTTACACCAATTCGAATAACCAGAAAACACCATTACAGAGACAACTTCAATAATACTTTTCAACAAATATCATAAACAACCGATACCAGAAAACATTGCACCATCGTATTAGATTTTCATTGATATCTCCATCATTTTACATATACAACCAGTCTCATCTTTGCCCAAAAAAATCTATATTTTTGTCTGTTCTCTATCCTCTATCTAATTCTCTCTCTTCTCTAACTGATTTTCTGAAACATTTATACAATAAAATATCAAGGGTCGTGACCCTTCATTTTCAGTTGTAGCCGTTTGATATTCTTGCCCGCCTTTGATTTTGCTTTGACACTCTAATCGCTTTGTGCATTTCTTTATTTTATTTCCGTGGCTCTCTATTTTTTACCACTCTACCGCGGTCCTCTTGTTGCCTCACCACGGTACTGCGATAGCCACCTCCTAACCACTGCTTAGTCGCTGCTTCCCTGTCCACCGCCTTAACGTGGTCTACATCTCTGTCTCTGGTGATTCCGCAGTGTTCAACTCTTATTGCCATCTCCACCGTTACCCGCGCTACCTCGATCTTCATTCTGTCTATCCGCAGTATAGCGATAACCATACTGACCGCTACCTTCAATACCTTGTCGTTTACCGCATTATCGTGACCACTGGCCTGACCACCAGTGGTACAGTGGTAGGCCTTCGCTAACCGTCGCCTCTATCCACCGTGCTACCTCGTTGTTCCTGTTGACTGTGCGCGGTATAGCGGTTACCGCTAACCGCTGACTGCTATCGCGTTATCGCGATCTACGTTCAGACCCCTGGCGGTAGTGCAGTAGCCATTTACTAACCATTATCGCGGTCACTGCGGTCCTTGCTTTAACTGCGTGCGGTATAGCTGTAACCGCTAACCGCTTACCATACTATCGCTTCGCTGATGCCGCCCATTCACCTAACTGTCTTCGTTGACCGCCAGCCGCTTACCACACTACCGCGGTCACTGACTTAACTGCTAGTGGTAACGCGGTAGCCGCCTTATGCTACCTGCTAACTGCTACCGCCATACCACAGGCCCCTTTGTGGGAGGCCGCGGTAAAGCGGTAAGCGACATAGAAAATGAAATTAAAGGAAGCGATAAGGGTATAAGGCATATATAGATGGAAAGAAATATTTTTTATGGAATGATAGGAAAGAATACGTATAAATGAATAAAATTTACGTAGGGTAATGATGGAAAATTAGGATTCAAACAGGAAAACCCTAGGGTTTTAGGTGGAAAATTTCAATTCTAACATGTCCCTACATCCAACTTAGAGAAACATGCTCGTAGTTAGTTGATAACATACAAATCATAGTCATAGTATAGCTTAAGCATCATATAAGCATTTAAAATTAGTTTCATCATATTGCATATTCATTCATTTCATTTATCCATAAAATACCATAATGACATAACTCATGCATTAATCCACATTTGAACATAGGTTAAAGTAATTGGGTAAATTAACAACCGGGTGTAACATCGTGTGTCTCATTTATCTTTATTTTGTTCCAATGTCTTGACTTTTTTTGACAATTTTTTTTCTAGTAACCAATCTAAGAGATCCTAAGTGGGTCCCCGTGTGTCAAAATTTGCATGAAATCCAAAAAAATCTAAATGTTTAGTGCTTTCTAGTCATTTGGCTCAGTCTAGTAAATTGTCAAACTTGCAAACTTGCAAGTTTTCCTTTCTCGTCATACCTTTTCCCTAACCTCACCTTTATCCCACTTTCCCTTTTTTTTTGGTTTTTCAAACCTTTCCTTATCATCGTACCATCCACTTGAAGTCCAATTTCCTTTTATATCTATCAACCTATCAGACTTTCCCCTCCCCAAGTACTTGTCATGAAGTAGTCCTAAACCCCAATTCCTGACATTTTCCACTACATTTCCTCATTGGTTTCCTTATTAAAACTTTCTTCCATTTCCATCCCCTAACAATATGAGTTCCTTTTTGTACTTGATCCCCAATGCCCCAACAATGGTATGATGTATATGTCATCCTCAAGCTCTGAAGTCCAAAACTTGCATGCTTTTTCACAATAACTCCCACCTACTCCTTGCATGACCTAGAAACTTCATTAATGTCCTGATATAAGTGTGCAACCATTATAAAAAAGTGTTTCATACTCAAAGAAAATTATTCATCATGTAGGCATGGATTCACATGTATTTTTTTGAAGACAAAAAAAGGGGACAACATCCGAATTGTTTTTAATGCAGTAGTTGAAGTTTAGCCACCATGTCAACCAACTTCATAAGCTCTTTCTTAGCCTATATACCAAATCTAGAAACACCATAAATGAAAATACATTCGCAAGCCTAAGAAGAGAATTCCCCCATGCTTTCAATGTACTTTCAAGTGAATTTGCAACATGATTTTAGGTGTAATTTGGAATAATTATGCCCAATGAGTATGGGAATTCTCTGCAATCATACTAATCATGGATTCACACATTCACTGTAGATTTGGTATTATTCTTAGAGGGTATTAAGAATCAAAGAGGATTTTCATTTCAGGATGGAAAAAAGTGAAAATACATGAATATTGTAGAGAGAAAAACGTACATAGCAGAACCCTATGGTTCAAATCTAGGTATTGTATTTTGTTATTATATTGATCTAGGTTCGTCCCAAACTTATATAACATATGGTAATCTTTGAAGAGTGAATATAAAGATAGAATCAACCTTGAGGGTTCATCTCTATTCATATAATATAACTTTTTGGATGTGTGTTGATTAGTTGGCCAACCAAATGACTATAAAATCTTCACAAATATGATTTTGTGATGTATCAATCCACAACAACAAAGGAAATGTATGTGTAAAGCCCAAATTTCTTGTGTATTTTGAAATATATAGTCTTGAGTGAGTGTCTTTATGTGTATAATGTACATTTTTGGATGTGTACTCATTAATTGGACAACAAGACGACTATAAAATCCTTACAATGATTTTATAATGTGTCTTCTCACAAAAATAAAGAAAGTGTATGGGTATGCTCACAAATTATTAAGTAGACTCATTTAATATTCTTCAAACATCTATTGTGTTTCTAAAAGTATGTGTAGAGCCCAACTTGTGCTATCTTTTATGATATATTGATTAAAGTATCACCTTTGGTTATAATTATTATAGTTTGGTATGAACTCAAAGACTTTGTGGCCCAATTGAATAAACACACCGATTTACTATTGATTCAATTTCCCTATCATCCTAACATACTCACAACAACGAATTATAAATATCTTTTTAGCTTAGTGTGTTCTCAGTGACATGTTTGGATGTACATAACAACACAAGGAATTATCATAAAACACATTCATTGACATTTATGTGGTAGATTATCTACTTTAATAAGGTGTTTGACCTTGCATGTTGTAGACTATCATATAGACACAAAGTGACAACTAAAATAGAAATTCACTATGTAGTGGGTGTGGTCTATGTTAAAGGGTAAGTATTTAATTCCTATGGTGATATTGGTGCAAGGCACCTAGGTCTTAATGCAAAAAGTTGCTAAGTGTTAGTATTTTGGTATGGTGAAGTCATTTTATTTGGAATAAGGTATTTAAGACCATGTTTTATATCTTTGTGTGTCGGTTGAGTCATTTTGGTGTTAGTTTGTTGATAGATGTCAATTTTGCATAAGCAACTTTTGCTTTTTTGGTTATTAGGGAAGGTAAATCGTTGGGGACTTGAAAAATAGTTGTGAACGGTTGGTTTTGTTTTGTAAATTCTTAAATAATCCTTGTGGAGGCAAAGACAAGGTTCTGGTGATTACTTTGAAGATTGAACATCAATAAAAATTCTATTTTCCTATGTTTTCCCATTGAATTTGCTGCTATATGGTGTGGTACAGCCTTGTACGACCTTAAAGTGATCATGTAATCATTGGGATTGATGAAGCATTGAATCTTCTATCATTTTAAATTGGTCTCATCATTTTTCATTAGGTTTGAAGCAAGTTAGAGTAATTTTTCTTGAAAACTGCTTGGAACCCTCACTAGGGTGTGCTTTGACTGTAAAAAAATGAATTCCTTTCCATTCCACTGGTGAATAGGCCTCAAAATCGGTGGAATGGTGTAGATATGTTGTATTATTTGTTCTCAATGTGGCAGGAGAAAGGGATGAATATTGGTGAAGATTTGTTGATGCACTAGGCTGAAAACCTCATATTTTTTGGCATGGTAGTTGCATAGGAGTTAGGGTGTGAAGAAGAAGGCTTAGGAGATTGTTGAAACTGATTAGAAAGGTGTTGGAAGCCATTATATGACCAGTTTGAGCCATTGGTATAAATATTGGTAGTGTAGAGTGTAAGGAGTTAGTGGAGACCTATCTAAACAAGCCTAATCAGGCCTAAACCCAAGCGTATCAGTAAAATTTTGAAGGTCTTGGTCCAAAGTAACCATATCTAAAAAATTGATATGTTTTCAAATGGATTAAAGGGTATCAAGAATGGTCTTCATATTTTGGGTTTTAGGCCTTCTCAGGAAATTATGTTGGAAAAACTGGTCATGGAGTACTACTAGGAGATTGGAAAGATTGTGAGAGAAACCCAACAAATTAGAGTTCTAAGGTTGAAAAGTTTGATTGGTTGAGCTAGTTTTGAGTTGGCTTGTGATCATCTACCCTGCTCTGCATCAAATTGGTATCAGAGCATAGGTTGGTCTGTAAGAGGTAAAGTGTGAAGCAAAAGAGAACAAGATGCCTCCAAAAGGTAGCACTATGGCTAGGAAAATGAATGAAATGGAAGAGAAGACTGCAAAAGAGATTAGGAGATTGAAGGAACTACAAGATAGGATGGCAGAAAGGCTTGAGGCTGTTAAAATAAGTTAGAGGAGAGGTATGGTCATGGGTGATGTGAGTGACCCTGAAGAAGAAGGGGAAGAGGAGAATGAAGAAGAAGAAGAAGAAGAAGAAGAGGAAGAGTTGGATCTTGATGAGCATAGTATGGCCAAGCTACTGAAGACAGTCAAGGAAGATAAACAAAAGGTAAAGATGGATGCACCTATGTATGGAGGGAACTTGAATGATGAAGAGATTTTGGATTGGCTTGCAACACTTGATAATTAATTTGAATGTGAAGACATACCAGAGGAAAAAAAAGGTAAAGTTGGCAAAAAAAAAATTGAAGGGTCATGCCCTACTTTGGTGGGATTATGAGCAGATTGAAAGGAGGAAGAAAGGCAAGTCAAAAAATTTCTCCTGGGAAAGAATGGTGGCTAAACTCAAGGGAAAATTTCTACCGAGTGATTATGCAATTCAATTGTACAAGAAGCTTCAAAGTCTAAAACAAAGAGATATGGATGTCAAAGCCTATAGTGATGAGTTTTATAAGTTGAATATAAGAGCAGGTCACATGGAGCATGATGTGGAAAAGGTGGCTAGATATCTCAATGGGTTAAGGTTCAACATTCAAGATGAGTTGAGTTTGACAAACCCAAGAATGATAGAAGAATGCTATCAATTAGCAATTAGGGTTGAAGAAAAACTAAAGAGAAGGCAAGATAAACAAAAAAGGGGCAGAGGCAACAATTCTAGAGGAAGAGGGTCATTTTCTAGTCCAAGGCAGTCATATGAGAGCCAAGAATATATAATCAAAATCCAAGATCAAGTTGAAGATGTAAGAGGTGGATTTAGAGGAGGTAGATTACGCTTTAGAGGCAAATTTGGAGGTCAAGGAAGAGGATCTAGTGGGTTCACAGGAAGGTGTTACCAATGCAACAAGTTTGGACATCAAGCATGGCAATGCAATGAAAATCAGGCTTCTAGTTCATTTGGGGGAAAAGAAGGACTCAATTGGTACAAGAAGAGTACAATGAGAGTGTAAACTCTCCATCACAACATGTTGCTCTAGAAGTTGGTGAATCACTCATGGTAAGGAGAACCCTCATCAAGGTACCAGTAGAGAAGGAGCCACCACAAAGGAGAACTCTCTTTAGGACAACTTGCAAGTGTTTGGGTAAGGTTTTTAAAGTTGTAATTGATTTAGGTAGTCAAGATAATATGGTTTCAATTGAGATGGTTGAAAAACTTAAGTTGGAAAGAATACCACATTCTACTCCTTACAGTGTCTCTTGGTTAAATGAGGGTCAACATGTTTTGGTGAATGAACAAATTTGGGTGGAGTTTCATATAGGAGGGTACAAAGACAAAATTTTATGTGACATAATACCCATGGATGTGTGCCATTTTATTCTAGGGAGGCCTTGGAAATTTGATAGGTATGCTATATATGATGGAAGGATAAATACTTATGAGATAGAAAAAGATGAGGTCTCCTATACCTTGACACCATTGAAAGAGGAGGACAAAGGACAAACCATGGGATCTAATTTGATGATGGTAGCTAAGAAGGAGTTCATAAAAGTAGTATAAAGGGAGGACATGGACCTTGCAACCACTTCTAAACCTAGAGACATTATGGTGATAGGTACATGCAATTAGATCTTTTCTTAGATTTTCCTGCAAATTGTTAGTTTTGTTTCTGTACATTCATGAATCTACATTTTAAGTATTATGTTCATTTAGTTTGAGTGCTTCAAGTCATTTTAATTTTTTTCTAGATCTTTCCTATTGTCCTAAGGATTGAGATACAAGTCTGATTGATTCACCATTGAGGTTGAAAGTCAATCTCTATAGCTTGTGATCTCTTTCCTAATGAAATTCCTAGGGAAATACACTTATTGAGATCCCAAAGTTTTATAGAACCACATATAAAATTTTGGGGATCCCTTTTCCCATATTTCGAATTGAATAGTTAAATGCAACAAGAAATTACCCTATATTCAATTATATCGTTATAAAAGATAAGTTTTTGATATTAATATTCGTTGGTTGTTATATATGGTATTTCTCTTAGACATATAATTAAGAATTCTAAACATTATTTTCTTGAATCTTATTGAGATATAATTAGATAGAGGTATATTTTCTTATTATATGCAAGTTTTGAATCTTATTTTTCAAAAGGCCTTTGAAAGTATTAAGAGCTACTTGGCTAATCTCCCATTCTAAGGATCGTCTAGCATAAGGTCATCATTTTTTTATTTACACAAATATGCAAATTTTCTTTAGTTGAACTCGAGCCTAGTTTAACATGATGATGAGGGTAGATAATGTATTGGTTATTACATAATTGTACTCTACTTGATTATGAAACTTGATATTCTCTATTGGAGAAGCATTTTATTGCTTTAGTTTTTACAACACATAAGTTGAGATATTATATTTTCACATAGAAATACATGTGCTTGTTAAATTTGACCCTCTTAAACATTTATTCTCGAAAATCGGTCTATTTGAGTGCTAAGTTGAATGGATCATTCTTTTAACTAAATTTGACCCAATTTTTTTTCTCAAAAAATCAATTAAGGGACAATTTGTGGTCGATCATCTAGTAACTAATGCTCCTCCAATTTATTTTCTAAATATTGATTCTTTTCTTGATGAACATACCCTCTCTTTGGACATCAATCATCTGTGGGAATTGTAATTTGATGGACCAAGGTGTAGGACTAGCTCTAGGACTACTGTAATATTGATCCCCCCATCTGGTAATCCAATTCCACTTTCTTTTTGTCTCAACTTCCCATGTATAAATATTATCATTGAGTACAAATCTCTTATTCTCTCAATATTAAGACTTGACCTTATCACTTCTTTGTTGATTCACACTCTCTACAAACACTATCTCACATAAAAATATTGTCATGTAGATGAAATGACTAAAGTTGCTTCCCTTGTATATATTTAATGATGAAGTAAATTATTATCACTTTATTATTCATTCATTTATTTTACCAACTATCATGAATAGTTCTTCCATTTATACTCATTTGGATGCTAATATTAACTATGAGGAATGGTACTCACATATATTTAATTATTTGAATGGTGGTACACTCCTTAATAATTCCTCTAAAAGTGCTTGTATTCTAATTTGAAATCTCATAACATGATAATTAGTATCTCTAATGTCTTATACAACATATCTTATAATGGTCTTCTTCCTTGTTGTTTGACTAAACTTAAAACACCAATTGCCCTTCAAGAGGCCCACTCTAGTCCTTGTAGAGGGCATTTTGGTGGTAGATCTCTAGTCTAGAAACTAATTCACATGGGATACTAATTATAGAAAATGAAACAAGATTTATTTGCTTTTGCCAAGAAATTTCCTCAATGCCAATAACATAACAATCTTACTTAGGCTCCTGCATAGGAACTTCATGCTCATACTTTTCTTTGGCCATTTTTCATCTAGGGATTAGATATGGTTGATAAAATTTCTCCATCTTCTTCTCAAGTTCATGTCTTCATTATCACTACTATAAACTACTTCACAAAATGGGTTAAAGTTGCTCCACTTCGATCCATGACTACTAAAGTGATCTATAGATTTCTTCTTGACAATATAATTTATTTCTTTGGGTTTCCTTCCATATTTTTTCTAACAAAGGTTCCTAATTTAAGAACAAAGATGTGAAGGAATTCCTTCATATTTATGCATTCAACATCACTTCTCTACACCTTACTATCCTCAATTTAATGGTCATGCTAAAGCTTAAAATAAAATAATTGAACAAATTCTTCATAAAATGGTTAATAAATGTGATAAATATTGGCACACATGACTTTGATATGCATTATGCGCTTATCGCACAAGAATTTATATGACTATTCATGTTAACTCATACAATCTTGTGTTATGGCATTGATGTCATCATGTCTTTGGACCTAGAGATTCTATTTTTGTAGGTTTCACTTCAAGGGCTCATTGATGATAATATGTATCATGAGCAACACTTGCAATAGATTAAGATGCTTGACAAGAATTGTACTAATTCTCTCAAGCATATTAAATCTTATCAAATATATCTTAATCATACCTATAATAAGTATATGTTTTTTATTATAGGAAAAGCAAGTTTTGAAGGGGCCTCAAAACCCTTTACAAAAAAATACCATTACTTTTAAAGAAAATCAAAACAAACAAAGTAGCCACCCATCAACAAAAAAATGCGAACAACTAGCCAAAAAAATGATAGAACCAACAAGCAATTACAAAATTTTGAAAATGTTAGCAGCTTCTAGATCACTAGCTATGATCTTCTTGTGCATTTCCATAACCTCAGCAACCTCCTTCACAAAAACCCCAAAATTATTCTTAGTCTTGTTGCGCATATGGGTATAGGGGCCCTTATCACTTTCTCCCCCCTTTGGATCTTTGGGAAGATCCACCAAACCAGCAACAACATCTTTTATCACACCCGAAGAATCCCCTTTCCAGAACCTAGCCTTTTCATTGAGAAATTGGAGACCCTCGGCTTCATTATGGAGAGTCGACTTATTGACTTTAACCATAGTTTCCAAGTTCTCATGGGCTCTTAAAATTTTATCTTGCAAGACCAAGATTCTAAACTCAAAATCCCTTTACAATTTCAACATCTCATCAATAATTGTCTTTAGAACATCAAATAGTTGCTTCACTTGGTCCTGAACAAAAGACCCCTGGGGGTTAGGATTAACCCCAACATTATTAACCAAAGAACAAACCTTAACATTGATAAGGTTTATCTCCTTAAACAACCACTTGAAAATTATAAATAAAATGATAGAGTCATCCTTTTCCATCCCCAACACATTCAACAAATCTTCCCGATTGAAATTGAAAATATCCCTGTCATCAACCAGATTGTGCTCAAGAGCATCCTGGGTATCTTTCACTTCCTACAAAACTTCTTTACCTTTCTAACCACCACTAGGAACTTTAATTTTACATTTAGACTTCTCCACCTCAACAGCCTCAATAATACCAAGCTCCTTATCCCCCTCAAGACCTTTATCAATAGACCATTGGGGCTCATCATTGGGAGTCTCATCAAGCTCATCACTAACATCAACCTCTTGAGGCCTAAATTTCCTACTAGTAGACTATACCTTACTCTTTGATTTCTTTGGACTATTACCTCCATGCAATTGCATCTTCCTCTTCCATTCTAAAGCAGGTGACTCAACCTCCTCACCCACTTCATCAACCTCAACTAACTTCTTACCAAAGGTAAGGCCTTCACCCTTCACCTTCAACTTCTTAATAGCAGAGGTCGGTAAAATTCCTTTCTTAACCTTCTGATTTTTAGCAAGAACTTTAGGAATCTCATCCTCCTCACTACCAGTAATATACCCTTCCAACCTAGAGGGCTAATGGGAAATTTTGACCTTGTTTTTAAGCTTTGGATCAAAATCTCCAAGAGGCTCCGAGCGGAACTCCATAGAAGCATCTGACCCATCTTTAGAATCCTTAGAGGAAAAACCTGTATTAGACCCAGTATCATACCTAGACTTCAACTGTTTAGGATGGATTTTAGTTATTTTCGTGGGTTCATCTGGAATGGAGAAGGACTTGGCATAATCCATAATGAGTAAAATTAAAACCTCATTGAGAATGGGGTTCTTAGGATTCCTATTAAAGTCTTTAATACCATTCTCTAAGGAGGCCAATAGATAATACGGGGAATACACCCTCTTCTTATGTCTAAAATGGTTTGACAACACAAAATAATAACCAGCAAGAAAAAAAAAGTGACTGTCCAAAATAATGTACCTCATAATTTCAACAACCAAATCACCCCAAATGGGATTTATGGAGATACGAGCAAAGCCACCACATTTAGCCTTCTGCAACTACTCCCTTTCATTCCTCTTGAAGAATAATGCCATGGTAACATTAGACTCCTTTTTATCCCTGTATACCTTCCTACCTTCAATAGCCATACTAGTAGTTCTTCCAATCAAATATTCAGTAATACTGAATTCCAAGCCAAAGATCCTAAGGACTTTGTTTTTCCAACCATTGACAAAGGCCTGCAAAACCACTGGATCAAAGCCATGAAATCTTTCAATATAAGGAATGACACCACCCTCATCCAAAAGACCCCATATCATCTTGTTGCTTTTGGTAGTGTCATAGGAAATAGGCTCAATTCGATTCCTTTTACCACACATGACAAACGCAGAGCAGAGCCACAACAACTTCAATTATTTGCAAATGATACAAAAGAGAAGAAGCCTCAAGAAGGAATGGGCTCTAAAAACACCCACAATTTGTGTGGAAGTACTGAAAAGACTAGGAATCATCATTATCCTTTGTACGGTATAAAATCGTGTCCTTGCTTGATTTAGGAATAACCAAGGATAAACTAGACTTAATGTTGCCTTGATATAGTGTTGTGAGGTGTTTTGCACATCCACATTAGGTCTTGGGCTCTTTTTAATCTAATTTAACTTAACTATGCCCTAATTTAATGTTGTAAAATGTATTTATTTACATCTTCACATTAAATTTGGAGGCTTGTAAATCAAGTGGACCAAATCTAGTGTTGTAAATATTCACATGGGATTTAGGCCCTTCTAAGCTAAATAAACTCAATCTTGCCTTAATTTAGTGTTGTAAAGTGTATTTATTTACACTTTCACATTTGATTTTGGGCCCTATTGCATTTATGACTTTATATCATCATTAATAGGCCCCCTGACCCCATATTATGCATCCCAAGGCATATTTTGATAAAAAAACCCCAACAAAATTAATATATAAACTTAATTTATGTATTCCTCGATACTTTAGCCCCCAAAATAGCCCCTATGGGACCCATTCACCACTTTGGGCGAATGAGTCCCATTTGGCTTATTTTTGAGGTTTGAGCAAGAAAAAGTGAGTTTTTAATTTAAATTTCTTCAATGTCAGCCTTGGGGATCAAATTAACGGTCATGTGAGTGGCTTGCCTATATAAATAAGCTTCTAAATCATTATTTCATCCTAAGAAATCTAATAAATCCAAGCAACATCATACATTCATGGGATCAAGTTAGACATTCAAGAGTTAAGCATTCCAAGGTCATCAAGATAGCTTTCAAGATCATTCAAGGGCAAGATTCTCCATCGATCATTGCAGAAATTCAATATCAATCATCATGTCAAGCATATCAAGCATCAAGCATGTTAGTGACTAGTGTTGTGATGTAGCATTGAAGATCCAAGACCAAGCATCGTTCTACACCTATTGTCAAAGATCAAGATTTCCATCCTTCATGGCCATTTCATGTTGAGTTCCAGACTTATAAGACATAATTCAAGGTATTATTATCCATGATTCATGTTCTTTTTTCATGCTTCATGCCTTAATTTTATTGTTTCATCATTTGGTTTACTTACCTAAACGAGGTTTGACCAAGGCAAACCCCCATTCCCTAACAATCAACAAGTCTTCTCCTCTTTGCATGTGTGATTATAGATCTAGGTGTCTTGGAGCTTGAAATTCATTGAAGAATATGTTTCAAAGTTGTTGGAGTCATCTCTCTACTTGCAAGGTCAAAATCTTCACAAAAAGTCACTTACAGCCCCAAAAATTAGGGTTTCGAAACCAGACACCTGGAGGAACAGAAAGAGCAGACCGAGAAGTGCATATCAGAACTTTGAATTTCTAGAAAATTCAAACTAGACTCATTCTCCACAAGTGGTGAATGAGTCCCATTTTTGGTCAATTTTGAGATTTTGCAATTTCATATACCCTTTTTTGAGAAACATGTTCCTGTGCAGAAACCTCGATTTGGGACTAATTCACCCAGATTAGCGAATGAGTCCCAGTCGACCAAAATTTTAGAATCAACAATATTTCCAGCCTTCAACACATTTCTAGGTGCACACATTCTGTTATGTGGCTTTCTGTTTTGTTTTTCTTGCATTTTCAAATCATTTAGTTTAATTTTTCATATCACACTGTGTTTTCCAACATTTTATCTTCCAACTTTACACTTGGTGGTGAACCCCTCTATTTGACATCATTCAATCCCATAGAACATTCCCTTTGTCATATTTCAATCTCCTTTGCATTGAAATCTCAAGGGCTTGTTCTTGAGTGAAGAGTGTGGAAATTGACCTCTCTCCTCTTAGGTCCAAAACCCTAGGTGCGAAAGAGCACATAATTTTCTACTATTCATCCTTAAATGCAAATATTTTCGGACAACAACAACATCATTAAAATGAAACGAGCTCTCCTCAAAGAAATCACACTTTGACTTGAAATTATGTATGAGAATCAGCATGTGACTTAAAATAATCATGAAGGGAACCCCCTCCCTAAATAGCTTGCATATCATGATTGACAATAGTTTGAATATCAATGGGGAGGGGTTCAATCCTATCCCACACTTTAGGCTCAAGAACCCCAAAATTTACAAACTTTTCTACTAGCCTATTACCCTCACGATAAATGTGAGAGATGAAACATTGCTCAAAGGTATTCAATATAGCCAATGCATCAATAATAATAGGTTCAATAGAACAACAAGGAGGGGTAATATTTTTAAGGAAATTAATAACATTTAAGGAGTCACCTTCAAGCCAAACCTTCATGAAGCCTTTAGACTGAGCTAGTTTCATACCATTGTAGGTAATTGATGCTTCCACATAATAAGTATATGTTATACATTGTTAACTTTTAGTGTTATTTGGTTCTCTATGAGAATATTTGGTTCTTTATAAGAACTAGTGTAATACAAATGTTCTAGCTAGTACTAATAGAAAATTTAGTCCTAACTAGCTTAGTTCTTACATATATCACCTTCCCTTATGGTTTCAAAGCTTATTATATATCTGCAATGGATAGTAAGCCTTTTAAGGAGCCCATAAATGCAATGCATCTTAATCACATTCATGCTTCATTTATCTCTCATGTGACATTTTTATAATGCCCCATTCTTACAAGTTTGGTGTTGTTTATCTTATATCATTATATTATTGGCACAACTACTTTGTGTTATGATCTTCATTAGTATTTTATATTCTATATGAATATAAGATCCGCGTTCTTAGAAAACAATGTGTTTGATTGTTTAGGGTTGCTTAAACTTGATAGTGACTTACATGATTGTCATTTCTAGTCTCAACACAATTTTTGTTGTCTTGGATCGTGTTCATAGTTTTCATTTAGTTATGAAATGATCAATTGTTAGAAATATCTTAAATAAATAAACTACAACCCACAAAACCTAAACATCGAGTTCCTTTCATACCAAATGAAGGTTTTAAAACAACACTTAATTATTTTTTCAAGCCAAACAAAAATCAATTGTAAATAAAAATAACTAATATCATATATTATCATCATGATAAAAAGACAACTTACAACTACTATTCACAATTGAATAATCAACATACACGAGCAAAGGAATTTGAAATCATAATTATCTTGCTAAAATCATAAACTTTCACACTATTTCTTTTTTTTTTTAAATATTTTTTAAGATACAACAATAATGCATTTAATTTATAGCATTACAAATAAAAAATAAATTAAAATAATCCCCTAATATACAACTAAAAATATGCCCTTCATGCATTAATCGCGTATCTTTCAAAATAGTTTATAAAGCATGATAAAACATTAAAACTAATATCTATTATTAGCAAATCGACCCCTTAAAATAATGTCTAAAAAAAGTCTAATTCTAAAATCTATACCTAATTATTTCTAAATTTTTTGACCTAGTCATAAATAAAAAATTATCTTTGACTGCATGCTTGACATCATTTATCCAACATTTATTAGGTTCATTTAAATCTTCAAAAGCTCAAACAATCCTTCTCAAACCACATATTGTCCTCAGTTAATTAGGGTTTTTGATGAGAACAATTAAATTTTATGTGGGGCTAATAAAAGTAAAAGTGTAAAATGATTAAATAATATGGCACAAATTTTTGCTTTATTGAAACAATAACTCCTTGTAGGTTAAAAAATGGCACAACCTATGCAATGGTGGCTCATGTGCAGTTCCATTGGGTTGAACAACATTGTTGGTGGTATGGGTGGCAGTGCCACTTCTAATAGAGGGTGGATGGCTCGGAAGGGTAGGTGTCACCCATTGGTGGCACGACCAACCCAAGGTGGTGATGCAGTTTTTAAGTACTTTAAGTGCTAAGATAAATGTTGAGTTCTTAAGAGAAGGGTTTAGTGATAAAGGCCTTAACATTGGGGTTGAGTGGGTCACATGGGTTGATATTCTTCAGCCAAACCAATTGCAAAAAGGTTGTGTACAATGAATTTGTAGGTATAGGGTCTACAAACCTTATGCCTTGCAATAAATTTTTATTCACAAAAAAAAAATTAGCAATAAATTAAAACAATACTACATGAATAATTTAACATCATAAAAATTACATCATCAACTACTTTGATGACATAAGGATTGCACAAACTATATGGATGGTTGTATGATGGGGCAACAACCCTGAAGAAATATCAAAAATGACAATAACAAAAGTATATTGTGTTTACTATCGGTCCAACATATTTGGCCCTTTAGGACTTGACCATGGGGTTAGATTTGGTCCAAAATGGTCCTAAAAAATATGATGGAAAAGATTATCCATATCAAGGATGGGCTTACAAGATTCAAAGCTATGATGTACCATGGTGAAGTCAACAACTATGATAAAAAAAAATCTACAACACCAAATAACTTTCCACAAACAATATAGAAGCAATAAAATATGGTATTCTACCAAACAAGGATGCAAGATCCAATATACAAGAATGAATACAATATTCTCAAGATGCTTAAGATGTATAATGTACAAGATCATCTTTACTTATAAAGGCAAGGTGAGATCTATGAAAGCATAGGATTATGACAAGTGTCACAATCATATGATATGAGACACACAGAGATAAGAATCATATATGTTCCCTAGAATTAACCTAAGTAAACTTAAGAAATAGGTGTGAATAGGTTCTAGGAGGGAACCAATTAGGGAATAACCCCTTCACACCAACAACTGTCACACTTTCTCACCTCAATTTATTTTACAGAGCATATCTACATATATCTCTCCCCAAAAATAGAGGATTTCTATTTTTATGGTGCTTTTAAATATTCCACTGACATATTGTGGCATGATAGACAATAGATATGTATTTTATTTAGCATTAAATATAGGCATACATTCCATAATTAAATTCCATATGTGTGTGTTCCCTATGTTCATGTGTTTCATTTGGTTGAGTTAAATGTTTAATATTGTTGATGTTGGCAAGGAAAATGGATTCATAGACTAGAGTTTTCGAGTTTTGATGTCCTACATGTTGTAATTATACCCCAGTGCTTACAGTATAAGAATAGTAATTTTTTTAATGGTAACATATATGTTAAACTACAATAAAGCAAGAGATTTGGTAAATAACAAACATAATTTATTTATACTCTATAATGCATAGTATAATGTACCAATATTTGATACATATTCATTTATTAGTCAATAGATTACATTATCATATGTTCAATCCTTAATATACTCTATCTTCTCTCTCTCATCCTCATTTTCATGGCTTAGAGCTCCACATTTATCTTGCAATTAGATGTGGTGGTTTGTGCATGATGTCACTTTTTTTCACCTGCTAATAGTTGGCGTACCATAACTACTCTTTGCATAGATTATTTTGTAAGATAGGTGCATGCGCAAGAATGAAGACCAAAACTTAGTCAAATATTAGTATATATCCTATGATAAAGTGTATCTTTATACTTCATAATTTAGTATAATCTACTTTAGCAAACTTATTTTTTAATAATTTGTAATTCTACTAAAGTGGGGGAAAAATGTAAGATAAAAAAATTATATATTTTATAATTGTCTTTGTTGCATTTGCATTCGTTTTAGTTGTTATTGCATGTGTGTTTTAGACCTCATTTTTCATCTTCCCTAAACTATGTGCTATGTGCATGTGTCATCTTGTATTGTTTCGTATATTTTCCCCTTTCAATTTATTGTCACTTTCTTTTGACCCATGATCCTATGTTTCTTTCCCCTTTGCATGACTTCTTACACCTCCAAATTTCCACCTTTTATCCCCTTAATCAAATTATTTAATAAAATTCTAGATGTCTTAATCCTAATGCAACAACAACATGCAAGCTCCTAAAATCTCAACTTTTAGATCTCCTCGAGACTAGTGACCACTGCCCAATGACCCATAGATGGAAAACCTTTATTTTGAGTGTTCCTAAGAAATTGAGCATTTTGCACCTTGAGAATTCTCTTTAGTGGTGGGTGAATACCTTACAATTGAGTCCTTACATCCAATTAAATTCGAAATTTTACAAAAAAATCATCTAACACCAACATGGTTTTCTACATTTCCAACCCAAATTCCCTCGAAAAACTCATTAGGAAGGCCTCTCAACCTCTCATTTTAACACTTTATCAACAAATTCTCAATGTATGAATAACTTTTCAGTGAGAGTCCTAAAGAAGCAAGTACATTTTAGTGATTAGTGAATTTCTACACAAATTCATTTTTTAGTCAATCTATTATAAAAAAAATTATAAGCCCCACAACATCCTCTACATCTAAATCATTGAGCAAAGGTGTGTGTGTGTGTGTGTGTGCATGTATATATGAAGGATTTTGATTTCAATAGTTTGATTTTCATCATATTTTTGATGCCTAATATACATATCCACCCTCTTAGGACATTCATAAATCATCCCAAGTCATTTTTTCCATATTTTCCCTCTCCCATCCTTCCTTAGCCTCATTATGGTTTTAGGACCCCTTAGCTTGTATTTTTGTTTTGCATTTATATCAAAATACCAAACAATCCATATATTGGTCCTATAGTGTTTTTATATTAACTTGTGTTAGTGGGTCTTCATTAACTTTAATTTTCCCTTCCTTGGCTTACCTTGGCTATATTGAAGTCTAATGACATCTTAGATTGCATCTTAGCAAGCATTTACATAAATACATATTAAAATTAAAATCAATCACATTGATTTTTTTACTGGAAATTATTAGTCTTGCATCAATTTTGGGTTAGTCGATTCCACTTTTTTGTCCTTGTCTTTCACCCTTCACCATTGTGAATATTTCCTTAATAACTTTTGCATACTTTATCCTTCTTACACATAATTAATTACTACTTTCCTATCTTAGTCACTTAGCCATCAAAACCATAGTTTTTGGTTTTGTTCTTATTTGACTATATATTGTTCTCTCCCAAGTAGCACCTACTTGATATTTTGCATTTACTTAATAATTTATAATTATTGTTTATACTTTGAATCATCATAATATGTTAACATAAGCATCTCATTTATTATTTTTATATTAGCATTTATTGTAGGCATATGAAGTCAATTTTATTGTTATTCCAACAATCATGGATAGTTGAAATTGATATCTAGCATTCATGCTACGCGGCCAAAGGCCTACTATACAACTATAGGTTGTAGTGACGGGGGTCCCAAGGGAGTTGTTGTAGCTCCCCTGCACGTCGAAGGTGTTTCCGACAACACTAGATTTTTTTTTGGGACTCTATTTTTGGTAGTTTTGCCAAATGTTCGACATGTAGTTGTATGAGTCGCACTTTCTATTTTTGGAAAGTTTTGTTTGACAAGGACTCTGTAACTTGGATTTCTTATACTTCGTTGAAGTCATGTTTTCTATAACTTTTCAGAAGATTGTTGTAACTATGAATTTCTTGAGAAATAAAATATGAAAGATCTTTGCCCATAGTTTTTTCTTGGTATAGTCTTACTAAGTTTTCCATGTAAATACTATGTTAAAGTTGTGCTTATTGTTTTTCATCTATTTTTTGCACTATAAATTTTCTTACAGTATTTACATGTCATATGAATTTGAGCTTTATTTCCCACAAGGGGATTCATTAAGGTATCTTCCCCTTTCACCCATTGTTTTGCATGTGTTCTTTGTTGTATTTTTACACTTGTAGGATATTTTTTGAAGGGTTAACCAAAAAACTAGGCTTAATGCCAATTTAGAGAAGTCATTATAAGATAGATAACTATATCTTTGTAAATTTTTATCCTTGTCTAATAACTATAGCTCTCCCTAGTCCTAAGCCCCATCCTAGGCATAAGGGATGACTTCTCCCCAATTTTGGGCATAGATCATGACTTCTCTTTCATCCTAGATGATGCTTTGGGTGCATCGACTCCTTACAATGGCATCATTGTGTCAAATTTTCAAGAAAATTTGGTTTACAACTTAAAACGACCTCTTGATTCAAATCCTAATAGTCACTAAAAAATATTACAAGTTCATTTTCCTAATTTATGTCTTTATCTCTCTTATAATGTATTTATGATGAATTGACACATCTTTTGCAATTATATTTCATACTTTACTCACTATTAGGATATGTCTCCATATTGAGAAGTGACTAGTATAAGATTTTGCATAGTCCCTTAAAAATTGGAGCCTTAGGATTGGACTTCTCCCCAATCTTGGGTGCAGGGTAGGACTTCTTCATCATTGACCCCACCTTAGGCACTACCCCCCACCTTGCAACAAATTCTTGAGCTCCAAATTTGATTAAAATTGGATTGTAACCTCCTCAAATAGTTTATAACCTAGTTCCAACATGTATTTGTCAAATAGGAGACATTTACTCCAACTGTTCTATTACTATCATGTAAATTTTCTTGTGTCTATTGCACTTGCATTAGTGTTTGGAATTGTGAGCATGATCATAACCTAAGCTAGAAATGATTAAATTACAAGAATTAAACCAAGATATAACTACTTAAGCCATGCTCCCAATGAAATTCTTGAAAACATTAAACTAAGAAGTCACTAAAATTGAAATATATGAAGAAAAGCCTAATTTGATGCATCAAACCTCATCCCATTGGGGGATTGATGTTTCATTGATGTGGAATTTCAGCCCTCTCCCAATCCCTTGGTTGAAACAAGCTTGAAGATGGATTCCATTGATGGAAATTGATGAAAATGGATGCAAGATTAACTAAAAATGGATGCTAAATGATGAAATGATCATGAATAATGCTCTAAAATCCACTATAGTGTAGTTTCTCTAAATGAATGTGGATCCTTTGCTCAAGAAATGGAGGCTATTTTTTAGGAAAAATAGTTGAATCAATGGTCAAGATTGAATTGATTAATCAATGGATGAAAATCAAGGAGAGGAGTTGGCATGGATCAAGAATTCAATCCATGGATGACATTGCAAGTTGACAAGGATTGACCAATTTAATCAATGGCTCAAATTGATTGAAAGAAGCACAAATCCTAAAATTTAGGAGGTTGTTGCAAGATATTTCAATTTTAGGAGAGAATTGAGATGGATAGGAATATTCCTTTGCAAGTGGGAGGATGAAAGAAATTAGTTAATTAAATAATGAAAACATTATTTAATTGTGCTTGATGGATGAATTTACAAATTTAACTAAACAATTATTTCATTTAATTAAAAAGGGAATTAATGAAATTCAATTAAATAATTAAGATTATTTAATCAAATGAGAGGAATTAAGGAATTTAATTAAATAATTTGCACTATCTAATTAAATAGGATGAAAATTAGTATGAAAGGGGTGAATTAACCTAATAAGATTGATTATTCGATTAATAAAAGAAAATGATGAATTTAATTAAAAAATTAAGATTATTTAATTAAATGGTCGAAAAGAGGTGAATTAGGACGAAAATTGTGTTAATAATCAAATTCAAATGTGCAATATTGATCAGGACAATTTTAAGTGTCTACAAGAATATAAATTAGATTCAGATCTTGATTATGGATTTTTAATTATACAAAAATCTTAAATAATACACATACAAAAAAACCCATTAAATGTGTAATTTTAAATCTAAGAACCCTCCATTTTTAGCTTCTTTTAGTCAATAGGGATTGTAGATTTTCCACAAGGATGGAGTTCTAGAAAACTGAGTGCACTAGTTAAACTAGTGGGTTGGCATTGTCCCATGACACAAGGTTGATTTTAACCATATCTATAATTTGGGTTGCTTTCTAGAAGCTACAACTAGAGGAATTACTTGAGTATCTCGAGGCTAGGATTGTTAAGATTGTGGTCTTTTATTGTGAGATAAAGGGTTGGCAAGGGTGCGAGGTTAATAAAAAAATTTAAAAATTTGTATTCTTCTAGAGATCATTAAGATCCCTTTTCTACAGAGTCACTAAGTGAATGGTAGATATGTTCTTCAAAAAGAAAGATAGCTGAAATCTTCGATGGAACACTAGATTCCACCATGCATACTAGGGAAACATATTAATTGCTAAAGTTGTCTTGCAACAACCTAGACCAAACAAGACATCAAAGTATGGAATGAATTTTAGATTTGGGATAAATCTACAAGCCAATTTTTATGATTGAAAGGTTAGCTTCTTGTCTATTATAGCTCAAGCCTACCACTATCTAAGGAAAATTGAGGAATGCAAAAAGTAAATAACTAAAAACTAAAATGTGATGCACTAGAATGGGTATTATTTTATTAATATCTCATGGATATATCAAAAACACTAAGTAATAGTGAAAATAAACCAAATTAAATCATCCTCATTAAATATTTTAGAAAATTCATCCATAAAAAATCCAAGAAGTAGAATAGCAAGGATCTCAACTCTTTATATTGAATATTTTTTAAAATGTGTTTGTACAATTATATATAAGAAAATTCAAATATTTTTGGACACATACATAGAGGTTCCTTTAGGGTTTGATAAAAAAGAAGAAATAGAGAAATCAAATCACATCCAAGGCTTGTTGAGATCATGCATAAAAGGTGAAATCTCTAGGTTGAATTGAGCACAAGTCCTTTTATTTATAGAACCCCCAAATGCAAATAAATATTCCCTAAAAAAACATTTGATTCAAAATTTGAGGTGATGAAGACAAATACTATTAAAGATGACAAAAATACCAAGACATGCAAACAATAGCCATTAATGTGTTGAAGTTGATATTCGAAGGACCTCCACTCTATACAAGAAACTATTAGAATTCAATGGTTTATGCATGTTGTGCAAGAGTGGTTGCATGTCTTGTTTGTGTTGTTGGGAATTTGAAATTTAGGAGAATTCCTATTTTATTGGTCCCTTTGGAACTATAAATTATTAGGATGATTTGGGAAGGTTCATTGCATGCTAAATGACCTAACAAATACTTCGAACTTTCCTTCAAATGCTTCTCATGATAAAAAATAGTTAAGCTTTATCACACTCCAAAATGGTTAATATTTTTGGTTTTGTGGCGACTAGATACAAGCTAACATGGAAAAATGGATAGCCACCACTAGTTCCCAATAAAAATATTTCACACTTTCCACATTAATCCCTAGGAGTTCACTACATAGAACACTATTAGAAGACTCTACAAGAAAAATCTATTGAAGAAAGGAAAGTGTGTTGCATCACTGACAAAGACACCTAAGCTTGAATAAAGCAAAATAATTATATTCCCATGATCAACAAATAATCAATAATTAAAGGATCAACACACCAAGAAAATATGTGCAATAGCTATTATGTTGTTTGTTGTGGCCAAAAAATGAACACATCATGCACCTTGACCTTACTTGCAAAGACATAAAATACTTGTGGGGCCCATTACTATTGATGTGTTGTGACTAGGACTTTGCCTTGAGAACTTCCTTGTGTCCGGTCACAAATCTCCATTGTAACAACCCCAGTGTTCTACTCAATAAATTTCCAATGTTTACACCCCAAGTGAATAAATCGTGATGCCAAAACATAGCAATAATTTTTTTTATTTTCATAATGTAAATTACATGCACATTTGAAATAACACTATTTCCAAACTTCCATTGCATTCTATTGTAATTTCACAAATCTTTCCATAAAATAGATTTCATATTGAATGAACTCAAATATATCATTCATGATTACATCCTTCCATATAAATGGGTACATGATACATGCATAGCTCCTCTGAGCTTCATCTGACATTAGATATACAAATTGGTCCTAATGTCATTGTAATGGCGCATACATTTTGGATGTCATTGGTCCCTAGTGCATACACTCCAACTGTCCCCAATGCTAGCACAAACATCCGCAAATTTCGGTTGCCAACTGGTGAGGAGAAGCATCACTCAAGCGCTTTTCTGTCAACCATGGTCTCAAATGTGGTCCCCCGCACATTTTTCACACATGACAAGATGACCCTACCCTCCGACGAAGAGATTGGTTGGTAAACCCCATGTAACAATAGGCTATCAGAGCTTACTATTGTGTCCTACAAACCAAAACCTAATAATACGGTAGCTACACCTATAAGTATAAAAATCTTGAACTAGAATGCATATAAGGAATACAATGAATTGATAGTGTAAATAGTGGCTACTTACACTACTTTGGCCAAAGTATTCTCACCCAGTACTTCGAGTGATAGTCATCGCATTCACATACACTACCATAGCTTGGTTTGGATTATGACCGTTCATATACTATTCTTAGGTAGTTCCCTCCAATGGGTAATCTTTAACCCCAGGAATAACCTACTCCCCTTTTCCCCCAAATACAATAGTATCTCTACCAATAAGCCTAAGCACTAGTTGCCCCTCCAATGGATATTCCTATCCCAGGTATAACATATGAGCTTATCTTTACATAAACAAGCTATTCTCTTCAAAAGACAATCTAGTCCCAAGTATAACTTTATAATCTAGAGTATAGCTACATAAGCCTCATCTTAATCATAGATTAAATAAATGACTCCATCTAGTAAACTATCACATAATAAGTGATACTCATCAAGAGTATAACCTTATCAATGAATTATTTCAATCAAAGAATAATCATATCAATATATGATTCCATTTGAGAGTATAATCTCCTTAATTAAAAGGGTTTAAATAAAGAGTCTACTCTTGTCAATACTATACCTTCATATTTAAGAGTGTAATACCACTAATCAAGTGGTAGCTCTTACTCACTAGGTATTTCCCACCTACATTCTAAACATTTAGAATTTCACAAACTCGAGTGATTTGGATTAAGCACAAAGGTGATTTTTAACCTTGATACATCCTAATCTTAGGATATAGTAATCAACTAATGACTAGTCTGATTATATAGGTTTCTCTAACCCTATATGCTCCAATCAAGACCAATTGAACAACTCAACCAAGTAGGCTATTCCCAACCATAGGTTTCAATGAGTAGTCAAGTATAAATCCCAACCTAACAGGTAAGACTCTACCCAAGATATTAATTCAAGTATGATCAAGTGATCATGCAGGTACAGGTTAGCAATGACTCATCGTATCATTACTACCAAACTGTTGATGTACAACTAACATCATAAGCAAATAGTATCAATCCACTTCATGACATTGATATGTTTCATACTATGAATAGCCCTTAAGCCATTCTTGTTTAATCATATCTAGTATAAAAATACCTATGACAAACAATCCTTCCTATTATGGAGTAATTACAAGCACTTTCACAAAACAACATAAACAACTTTCTTTTTCCTTTCCAAAGCAAATGTATTGTTTCTCATTGCAATCAATCTCAAGTAAATGAAATAAAGTATTTAAGAATCAATATTTCATAAACAAATACAAGTAAATGAAGATTATATCCTCATGTCTATAATACGCTTATCCAATTGACTAGTTTGATGCCCAGATTTCCAACAACTTACTAGCTTAACTTTGACCTCTCAAACAATACCTCAATAAGACCTCTCTCACAAGTTGATAATATGCTCTTCACAAGTTGATAATATTCTCTCACAAAATACTCAAGGCTCACATAAATTATAACACAATGCAATTGCAAAATAGTGCAGATTAGAAGTGCGTCCAAATGTGAGGGCTTGCCTCTCTATTTATATAGTAAAAATGAGACTTCACAACCTACAGAAAAAACATGTAAATTGATAGCATTCTTCATGCAAGTCGACTCATAATCCACAGCTAAAAGGTGTCAATAACCAAAGAGTTTACTCATCCCAAGAAGCTACAGTTCGACCTCTATGTTTTGACAGCAGTTGAAGACTATTTCAATTTGCATATGATCAAACTTTGACAATTGAATTGTTTCCTAAATGGAATTCTACAACATTTAGAACTTCATAAATCTGGTTCCAAGTATGCAGCCTACTCTCCTATTTTTTGGCTTGGCTTTACTCATTGAATCAGTCTTCATTTAAAATGCAACACATGCACAAGGTCGACTAAGTCTAAGCTTAGCATAAAACAAAGGAATGAAGAGTCATTCAAGCGCATAAATATGTTTTGACTTATTCTTTACCTTGTTGTAACTTTTCCTATTATCCTGCATTTTACACTTTTACCGTGTTGTTGGTATTTATTCCATCACTATGTGATAAGTCATCCAAAATTAAATTGGCATTTACTAAGTCAAAGATATTCTATCTCATAGCATCGACTATCATATATCAACTTAATTTCTGTGTAATGCATAACATATAGTTTGATCTTTACTCAATGCCAATATATATTATTGTAACATAGAATTAAAATCTAGATTAGAGGTATCTGCAAACTAGAATAAACGATGTTAATCTTAATCTAACCAATATTAATCTAAATCAAACAACAAAGAACGAGGAAATAAACATAATAAAACTAAACAAATTAATGGAAAGCTCTCATCGAATATGCATTCACCCCTTCGAATTATCTTGATTGCTCTTCTCCATTTTGCCTTTTCAATATTCTTGCCCTCAGATTTCTGTGTTTGAATGCAAGCATAACTTCATCGAGTGTCTAAGCAAAATATCAAAGATAAGTTTCTTCTCAAAAGTGTATGATTTGGGGAGTAATGATTTCGGGAGGAGGAATAATGATTATGACAAGCCATTTTATAGATTTTGGGTTTTCAAATGATCGGCTCATATTGAAAGAGAGATTGACAGACGAGATTGATGAATGTCATGCGATGTGAGTTTTGTGTCAGTTAGAACATGAGTCAGAAAAGACTGCAGGATACAGACTAAGTTAGAACGTGAGTTAGAACACGAGTTCAAGATCTTCATCTTCAGTTAAGAGTCTTCGAAAATAGAAGAAATAGACTTTGAATGTCAAAGACAAAGTTAAAAGTTGGAGAATCATGCATTCGAATGCAAACATGAGTTAATTAATTAAATAAATATATTTAATTAATAAACACATCATGCATATGAGTTGGACTAGTTGTGACAGAGAGTCCTCTCGCAGAGATAACCAGATGTTGAATCCGGAGATAACTGGAGAACTAAAAATAGATCTTGAGTTAGAAGGTGAGTGAATGATTTAGATAATTGAATGATAGAAGAATGTGACATAAATAATTAAATATGAATTAAATGTTAATTTAATTCAACATTCAAAAATCAGAGATTTAATTAAATAAACAAAGATAATTTATTTAATTTGATTGTTGTAAAGGTGGAATTGAATAATTAAATAATAAATATTTAAATATAGATAAAGGGGGTTAAATGAATAATTAAATAATAAATATTTAATTATAGTTGAAGTATGACAAAGGGGGTAATTAAATAATAAATTAGTTAATTAAGAAGGAAGAATTAATTAGTTAGCGACATAATTAAATAGTTATGATTTATTTAATTAATCACGGTTGAATAGAGGTTATTTATGAATTAATGAATTAATGAAAAAGGGGTATTTAATTAATAGAGGAAATATGTGTTAAAAAGGGTAATTAAATAATAAATTATTTAATCATGACCATGGATAATAGAAAATTATGTCAAAAGTGGTGTTCGCGGGCCTAGACCAATTTTCGGTGTCTACAGTTTGCCCTTCTTTGATACAATGTTGTTTTGGCGTTGTGTCAAAGAAAATATGTCTCGATCGTGCCCCAACATGAAACAGGTTAGGGTATGCCCCAGTGAAAGGGAGAATGATGAGGAGGTAGTGGTATGCCCTCTCGAGAGGATAGGCCGGTTTGAAGAACATGAGTGTGCTCTCGAAATGGATAGATAATGATGGTGAAGATGCAGAAAAGAAGAAATGTTAGCATGGATAATTCAAAAAGTTAGTATTGAAAAAGAATGGTTATTGATTGAGAAAAATATAATCTTCGATATTGTGCCAAATATGTTATGCTTGCTTTTTATCATCATTGGGCGGGACATGACACAAATGGATAGTACACAACATGATATGAGATAGACCATAGTGTACAAAGTCATCCATTTGTGAAAAACATACAGCGGTAGACAAGGAGTGTCTTAACTCAGAATAAGGACAAGATGCCCCAGTTGTTTTGTCTTGACAAACCACAGACAACAGACAAATAAAAGATGGGTCATAAGACATCATTGCTCCTCTAAATCCTTGATAGGACATCCTTGAGGAAACTAGTAACATGACTCAAAATCCAATGTTAAAAAGACAGTTGACAGACAACAGCCAAAGAAAAAGAGTCCTAAGACATCCTTGCTTCTCTAAATCCTTCAAGGGACATCCTTGAGAAAGCTAGTAACTAGACTAAATTCACAAATTGATAAAAAGATAAGACAAAATAAGATATAAAGTCATAAAGCCAAATAAATGTATTTGCCAAAACTTGATCTTGTGGGATTGTTTGATGTTTTACATAGCGTAATGTGAGGGATGACACATATCACAATGAGACATTGAGTCTGGGTTCGACCTGGTGACTATCTGTATAAGGCATGACAAAGCCTGGGTTCAAAAAAGACATGCGTCGTATAAGACGTTGGAGCCTGATAACGTTGATGCGACAAGCTACATGAGGCTATGACAACTTGACGACGTCTGTTGACAAGAAAGACATATCTTGCAAAGACATAAGTTGATCATTTTGACAATGTGTTTGATATTGACTTAATGATTTTTTTGAGATGTTGCCTTGTTGTTGCACGACTTGTTTGAACTCCTTTATCGATTAAAAGTGTGTGTATGTGTATTGACAGTGTATGACTTTGTATGATACCCTAAAGTATTGACCTTATGTGGCTAAAGACATGCATCTAAGTGAATGATATGCAATGTGCGTGATAGTGAATTGAATGTGAATGAACCCTATTAGACTAACCTAGTGTGGTCTCAGGAACTCATCAATTGATTAGCCTTGCCTACGTTGTACACGCAGAGACCTCGTAGTTCGAAACGACCAATGACTTTGAATATACAAAGAGTCATGATTTTAATGTGTGTGAGACGTGAGAAACCTAGACAGACTGACCTAATGCCTTGGGGGCACATCGATTGATGGCCTTGCCTACGTCCTAGTCACAGAGGCAATGTAGTTCAACTATGTCTACGACCGACTTAACATGACCAACTTGACAAGATTGACTTGACTCTGTTTTTGGGATTTTCTGACATGTTTCAAAAAAAATTTGGATTTTTTCAAGACATTTTTTGATTTTTTTTATGACTTTTTGATTTTTTTTATGAAAATCGTGATAAATGCATGTGAATGATGTCGATGCACATGAATCCAAGGACAAGCATTATTTTTCTACTAGCCAAGCTGAATACCAATTGATAGGTGATGATGACAACAACATTGTTTGACGTGGGAAAGACACATCCCGAAACAACGTGAAGATGACAATGATATGACAAGAGGATAATAGTCTGTAGTAGGGCCAGGGTCAAAGTCAAGGAATGTTTTGGATGATGCATCAGGTTTCCATATTGTTGCATTTGGAATGACTTGATGAGGACTGGATGGGATGATGAGGGATCTTTAGAGCACAGACAAGGAAAACCAAGATGGATGATAGGTATAGAAGGACAATGGATGGCTATGGTAAAAGATAGGAGACATGGATGGCTTGGACTAGAGAATTATCATTTGGTCTCCAAGGATGATGTCGCATCGTAAAAAGGAGGTTATGAAGGTAATGACATGATTTTTAATGAATAAGGTATGACCAAAAGATAGACATGTCAAAAAAATTTCCAAAGCATGACCTTGTTTTGTATTGTAGTCCTTATCAAGATCAAAGTCAGTGGGAAAATGGATGGAAAGTGATAGGGTTTAGATGGATAGATGGAAATTTAACAGGAAATGTCATGTGAAGGGCATGGGAGATGAGACGACTTGCCCCCAAGTGTAATGATCCACATAGGTAATTTATTTTACACATGTAGCTTGTTTGCCAGGTTTTCATCATGGTACTTATCCAAAGCGCCTGTTTGCCAGGTTTTCACCGTTGGACGAATTTTTTTCTATTTACTTTTTTTGTCATTTTATTTTTATTTTTGGGGTGTCACCATGACGCCTATTTGCCAAGTTTTCATCAAGGTAACAATTTTTTCAAGATTGTCTCAATAATTTAGATGATCATTGATTGTGTTGAATCCATTGATGGTGCTGATGTAGAGACTGGAGCCATGATATGCCAATAATGACCTTTATGAAGTAGTTGTCTTGTTAGGATCATAGCACTTGCATACAATTGATCAATGTCTGTAGACACATAAAAATGACCAAGGCCTGGAAGCAATATTTTATCACCTTTTGCCCTAGCATAATTATGAAATTTTAATTATGTTTCTAACCCACCTTCAACTATTAATTAAATAATTCATAATTATTTAATTAATTCATAATCTTTCATTCATCCTGATTATTAAATAAATAAATCTTATTTATTTAATTTAATATGTCACTGATTGTCAAAGTCTTCTAATAATTAAATAAAGTAATCAATTTATTTAATCAACCCTTATCATTAATGTCCTCCTGATTATTAAATAAATATATTTAAAATATATTGATTTAATATATCACTAATTCCTAAATCCTCTTAATTAAATAGATTTGCTAATTTATTTAATTAATTAACTACTTCTTCTAAATTAAATAATTATTTGTAATTATTTAATTATGGCATGTGACACTTTTATATTTTTAAATAAAACAAATCATTTAAAAATATCTCACATGGTTAACTGATTCTTGATTTAGTAATTAATTTCAAAAATCAATTACTAATTACCTCACAAAATCTTTATTTTGAATTAATTTAATTCAAAATAGAAATATTCTTCTACAAATCAAGTAATTTCTAAAATTACTGATTTTCTAAAATCTTATCCTCTTGTCTTCTGATTTTTACTAATTTCATCTCAACTGTCACATTTAGTCTTGATTTAATTCATTTAATTAAATCTTATTCACACATGTGGGTATTTTGCCCTAACCCTAATTGAGAGTTGCCTTATTGAATCTTGACCTTTAATTCTAGGGCATTCCTCAATCTCTCATCTCGTCTGTCCATTCAAGATTGCATTTTCTATAAAATGACAATCTTGATCTCATTTTCGGGATCGATAGTTTACTTAATTATTTTTATTATTGGCATTCACATATCACATAGGCATATTATTATCATTACTTGCATAATAGAATCAACTTTCTAGTTTGCATAGGTTTATTTAAAATCCTTCAAAGGCATTTGCTAAGGCTAGGCATATATTAGTTTGCTCACACTAAGGTTGAGGGCATTATTATCATAACAGCAAGCTTGAGGAGGTACAATGGAAGTAGTCATAGAGGAGAGAAACGAGTGAGGTTGTTCTAGTCTCATTCCATTTTCTTTCATATTCTCCTTTGCATTCCATTGAATGATTATTTATATTGCATGCATGTTCTAATCAAGATCTGTTTTGCAGGATTTATATATTTTAGATCATTACATTGGTGAACCCGACCCACTAACACATTTTGCAGCTTTTCGTACGGCTTCGGATTTTCTTTTGTAGGAACAGGTGCACGGAATGATGCAGTGCCACATCCGCATTCAAAAATGACGCAAGTGCTCTGTCGCACCGCAATAGCCAGATCCAAAGCCTCAATCGCCATATTGTACCACAATCGCCAGATCCTAAGCCACAATCACCATATTACACTGCAATCGCCAGATCTTGAGCTGCAATTGCCTGGTAATTTGCATTATTGAATTGTAATCTGGATCCGACGCATTCGCAACCAGTTTTTTGCTTTTATTTTTTATTTTTATTTTGGATTAAAAAGAACCAACCCTAGGATAGACATCTAATTGGAAATCTATCAATCCTAGGATAGGCAATCTAATTTGAAATTTACCAACTCTAGGATAGTCACCACACCTTAATTCTTGGTTAAAAAATGAATCCCATGCATGTTGTGAAGCAATATCTTCACTTAGTTTAGATAATCTTCATTTGGGCTTAAAATTGAACATCTTTTTGCTGTGTTTGTGGGGTAATAGGTGTATGCTCTCCCCTTTATTGGGTGATCAAAAAACCAGACTTACCCATTTTAATTTTATGCACTTTCATGCTTTATTACAACCTTTAGAAGGTCTGCCATAGTGGGAAAAAGTACTCACCCTACGGGAACGACCTAAGTGGGAATAACCAAAGCCAGGTTTTCCAACCCACTATAATCAAAAGCGAATTCGAAGAAAGTCCGCAATTCGACGGCAATGTGCAAAGATAACTATCCCCAAAACCTTTTTTCTAAAAGTTGGGAGGTCTCCTAAGGGAGTTTATCATTTGTCGAGCCGAACGGAAACCTTGACTAAAAACCATAGTGTAGAAGCCAGCCGAGTCAGTAGCCAGACATTGTCTCAATCACGGTGCAAGGGGAGGGAAGAATTTCCCCCCAAGATACTCACCATATAATCACCACAGACTGTTTGCTCAGGGGATTCAGTATCCACTTCTGTCACCTTGGGTACGCACATGGAAAAGACAAAAACATGGGCGCCCTCTAGGGGGTGACATGGTTGTGTGAGTCGACGTGATTTTAAGATGTGGGTTGTGATTGTTACGATGACCCTTTGACCATTAAGAGTGAGTCTGCTTGAACATACATTTAAGGTTTTAATATCTGTGTTTGATAACTATTTTCAAAAAGACTTGAACAAATTGAAAATTCACAATTCTGAGTCAAAACAAAAACTTGTCAAAATGGCAAAACAATGTTCGGGTTTCTAAAAAAAAAAAATGACCTCTGCAATGCAATTGCTTTGATAAACCACAAGCGTCACCTTGTGCATCGCATTCGCTTTGATGAGCCGCATTTGAGTCACCCTGAGCCACATTCACTTTGGTGAACCACAACTGTCTATCACTGAGTCGCATTTGCGAGTGTCCCGTCGTATTTGCTACATTGAGTCGCATTTGAAAGTCCTAAAACTGCAATTGGCTGTCTGTCACGCATTGGCCTCGTCAAACGACGCATTCGTCATACCGCACCGCATTTGAAATCTGAAACAACACATTTGCTAATCTGTAGAACACATCAAAATCTTGCAATGCATTCACTTCTTGGAGTGACGCATCTGAGACTGCAGCGCATATGAGACCTTAAACGACGCATTTGCCTATCAATTGGGAAAACATTAATTCTGTCTAAAACCAAATGCCAAACTTTTGTAATCAAATTTTATTGACACCCTTTTCTGCCAATCTCTGTCGAAAACTAGAAAAGCACTTGTCCAAGTCATCCATCTTTGCATTTTAGTCTTCATCTAGCTTGCAATCCGTCATCCTCATCTTCATAGGAAAAGTCTTAAGTCCTCAAATTTACACCTTTGGGATAGGCAAACTTTCCTTCCTTTGTCAAACCATTGTCTCAAAAATACATTGTCATTGGACCAAGTCAAAACAAATCGATCCTAAGTCATTGTCCTTTTGGTGAGCTATTTCCAACTCATAAGTCTAGTGTGGAAGTCTCACCTTGTCATTTTATCATCTTGTCCTACGAATCAGTCCTTTGACAATCCAAATCGAGATATTTGGCCAAAATTTGAGTGGTTGGAAAATCTTTCCTAAAAATCATTTGACATAAGGCATCCCCTTTTATTAATTTGCATTATCCCTTTGCATAGTCTTAGTCTCATTTCATCCACCATCATGTCTTCAAGTCATGATGACATGCTTGCTAGTCAAATCGAATGCCAATTCAATAGTAAGGGTCAAGCACAACTTGCTAGGGACTTCAAAACACTATACCTACAATGCAAGTCCAAATGAAGCTCACCCTCTAGTCCTCTGTCCATCCATCCCTCTTACCAACAATCCAATAGCCCTGGTCCTCTATCCATCTACTATCAAGGGTCTCCTAACACCATCCATGGCACTGAGTCACAACAAACTTCCATTAGTCATACCCACCCTAACTTTGACAAGGGAAACCAACCCTCCATTAATCCATTCCAAGCCTCCACATCATATCTTAGTCCTTCATCTTATCTTAGTCCTTCATCCACGTCATATCAGAATCTTCCATTCATATCATATCCTAGTCTTCCATTCATGTCATATCCTAGTCCTTTATTATATACTAGTCCTCCATCCACGTCATATCATAGTCTTCCATTCATGTCATATCCTAGTCCTTCGTCATATCCTAGTCCACCACCCATGTCATATCCTAATCCTAGTCCTCCATCCACGACAAATCCTTGTCATCCATTCATGTCCTATTCTAGCCCATCATCCCTCAACCAAGTCCAAAACTCCATGTTATATCCTAATCCATCATGCACCAATCCATTCCAAGACAATCCATCTGGTCATGAAAACATATCTAGTCATGGTCTCCAAACTCCCAACCCATCTCATAAACTTGAGGATACATGTCAAGAGGAAAGTCCAAAGCACAAAATTATAACATTACCGTCAGGTCAAGATCAAAGTAGTCCATTCCATGACTCCATCTTTACGTCCATTCAAGAAGTCCTCCTGGACAATCATGGAACACCAAATACACCTATCCTTGCTCAAGAGTCCATCCAAAACCATGTCATTCAGGAGGAACCTATCCTCGGTCAAGACCCTATTTTGAATCATGACATTCAAAGTGCACCCATCTTTGATCAAGACACTATCTTTGATCAAGAAGTCCAAAATGATCCACTCCTTGACCTCTATGCCATTCACAATGAAACGCTTGAAGACGATCCCATTCAAACTTCAAGTACTGACACTTCCAAAAGTGAGACACTTGCCTCCATGGGACACATAGATGATCTACCACTAGAACAAGAGTCTTCTAGCATGGATATATTTTCAAATGATCAAGCTATAGTTGAATTCAGTGGGTTCTATGACAATAACCATGAAGACGGTTTTGACATAGACTTGGAAGCACCAAGAGAATCATCGAAATCCGACAGGTCACCTAATCAGACTGAAGATATTAATCAAAAACCTATCCAACATGTCAGTAAAGCTACAACATTCTATCAATTAGGATCATCTAAGTTTTTCAAAGTAGGCTTTCTTACAGAGGAGAATATTTCAAGCATTAATCTCCCCAATAATGATGGGTTATCATCTTGCTTCCAAAGTAACAAGTATCCCATCATGAACAAAATCTGTCAGAACATGCATTATCAAGGCAAAGGATTAGGCCTACACGAACAAGGAATTCTGGAACATGTACAAGTTCAAGTACATTACCGACATCAAGGTCTTGGCTATCCATCAGTCGAAAAATCAAACGATGTTAGTGGTCCCTCCTCGATGTTGGGGGAAACTTTATCTAATACAAATGTCAAAATGTGTATCATGAGTAGTCCTTGTCATAAGATTGTTGCCAATACCCCTTCCCTCCACACCACAAACCATCATTCCATCATGAATAAAACTTCCATTTGGAACCAACAAAATTCTTACAAATACAAAATCCAAAGTCAAATGTCAAAGGCCATCAAATCAGACAAAAAATCAAGTGGACAAATGAAGCTAAAATGGATCCCAAAACAAAATGGATCAAGTCAAGAATCAGGCAAAGAAAAGATGCAAAATTCAAAAGTCAATCAAAATGTGGAGCCATAGCACAAGAGGATTCCCACATACAATACATGTCCACCTCCATCAAAATGGCCATCAAGAAAGACATATGAAAATGTTGGTTCCAAACAACATCCTAACCCAACACCCAAAGTTTAGAGAGTAAAAACAACTACATCCAAACATCCAACCAACCCGTCCACGTCCACCATCATCCATCATAATCCTATATCATCCTTAAAATCCAAACATCCCATGTCAAAAATCCGTCGCATCTTGGAAACAACTCTCTATCATAAGGACTCTCATGGCACTCTATTGTGATGTGTGTATTCTGATAAAGCCAACTCTAGTATCAACAAAGATCACAATGACATCAATCAGGTGTATGCAAGCGCTATCATCCTGATAAGGCAACTACTTCAGAAAGGTCATAATCGGCATGTCATGGCACCAGTCTCTACATTGGCATTGTCAAAGGCTTCAGCACAGTCAATGGTCATATAAAGCATCAAGGCTATCCAGCAAAAATGCAAAAATACAAAAAAAAAAAAAATCGTCCCTTGATGAAAACCTGACAAACAGGCATCTTGGTGACACCAAAAAAAATCAGAAAATATCAAAAACGGTGAAGAGAAAAAATTTCATCCAACAGTGAAAACCTGGCAAACAGGCGCTTTGGATAAGTACCATGATGAAAACCTAGAAAATAGGCATCATGTGTAGAATAGATCATCTATGTGGACCATTACACTTGGGCGCAAGTTGTCTCATCTCCCATGCATTTCCCATGATATTTTCTAGTCATCCATCTTGGCTCTATCATGTCCATCCAATTTTCTACCTATTTTGATCTTGACAAAGACTAAGGCACAAACACAAATCATGCTTTGGAAAAAATTTGACATGTCCATCCTTTGGGCATACACTAGTCACAAAATATCATGTCATTGCCATCATAGCCTCCTTTTTGCTATACAACATCATCCAAGGAGACCATATGATAATTCTCCTAGTCCAAGTCATCAGTCTCTCTTGCCTTATACCTATCACCCATCTTGGTTTCCCTTGTCAATGGTTTACAAATCCTCCGTCATCCCATTTAGTCCTCACCAAGTCATTTCAAATGCAACAATATGGCACCCTAGCACATTATCCAAAACATTCCTTGGCTTTGTCCCTAGACCTGCTGCAGACTTTTATACTCTTGTCATAACATTGTCATCTTCACGTTGTTTTGGGATGTGTCCTTCCCATGTCAAACAACATTGTCATCTTCACGTTGTTTTGGGATGTGTCCTTCCCACGTCAAACAACGTTGTCATCATCATCATCACCTGTCCATCGGTATTTAGCTTGGCTAGTAGCAAAATCATGGTTGCCCTTGGATTCATGTGCGTCGGCATCATTCACATACATTTGTTACAATTTTCCGTAAAACATCAAAAAGTCATAAAAAAATAGAAAAAGTCCTTAAAAAGTCCTAAAAATTGATAAACGTCTTAAGAAAACACAAAAACATTCAAAAAAGTGTCAAAATCCCAAAAAATAGAGTCAATTCAATCTCTGGTCAGTCCAATCAGTGTCGTCAGTCAATCTTTTGTCCATGTCCGAACTACGTTGTCTTTGCGCATTTGCTACGTAGGCAAGATTCATCTTTGAATCCCCGAGACATTAGCTCAGTCCCTTTAAGTTTGTCAAAATAGAATCGTAAGTCAAAGATGGTCACGTCAGTCAAATAAGTCAGACAAAGTCAAAATCTTAACACAAGACAGTCATTCAAAACGTCAATGTAAAAATTGGTCAAAATCAGACAACATGGTCCAACCAATCATACAGTCAGCATCAGTCAGCTTGCCAAAGCATTAGTCAAAATGTCAATCTCTTGTAACTTTTTGATCCTCTTCAAGATGTGTCCTTCTTGGATTTGGATCTCGTCAAAGTGTCATTTTCCTTTTTAGGATGTGTCCTTCCTGACCTCAGGCACCATCAAACCGTCAGAACCATCAAAACTATCAAGCTTTCAAACAATTAATCTTCGGCAAACAAACATTGGCAATACAAGTAAATGACTGTTAATTTTTGGCTATTTTGTCTTATCTTTTTATGGACTTGTCTTTTGGTCATGTTACTAGCTACCTCGAGGATGTCCCATGAAGGATTTAGAGGTGCAACGACGTCTCATGACCTATTTTATTTTTCTTTGGCTGTTGTCTGTGGATTGTCTTGACAAAAAGACTGGGGCAAATGGGCCTCTAGTATGAGTTAGGACATTCCTTGTCTGCGATTGTCTGTCTTGCAATTGGATGACCTTACACACCTTGGTCTATGTCATACCCTGGTGTTTGTTGTTCATTTGTGTCATTTTTACCGCCCAATGATGATTCGAGCAACACCTATTAGTACCTTGGCAAACATTGAAGGATTCTAACATGCATTTCATTTTCCGCACTAACTTGCATTTCATTTTCCTCACTAACTTGCATCTCCTTCCCCATATCGACATCCATGTCTTCTATCCTAATGTTCATCTTTTTCTCTCTACCATTTCTTTGTCTCGTCATATTCTAGTCTTCTCATCAATTTCGAGAGCACACCTATGTTCTTGGAACCCAACTATCCTCTCGAGGGGGCATACCGCTACCTCCTCATCATTCTTCCTCATACTATTCTGCACTGGGGCATATTCTTGACTTGTTTTCTTTGCCATAACACGACAAGCTACATTATGACAAAGAGGGGCAAATGTAGACACATAAAAATGACCAAGGCCCGCAAGCAATATTTTATCACCTTTTGCCCTAGCATAATTATGAAATTTTAATTATGTTTCTAACCCACCTTCAACTATTAATTAAATAATTCATAATTATTTAATTAATTCATAATCTTTCATTCATCCTGATTATTAAATAAATAAATCTTATTTATTTAATTTAATGTCACTGATTGTCAAAGTCTTCTAATAATTAAATAAAGTCATCAATTTATTTAATGAATCCTTATCATTAATGTCCTCCTAATTATTAAATAAATATATTTAAAATATATTGATTTAATATATCACTAATTCCTAAATCCTCTTAATTAAATAGATTTGCTAATTTATTTAATTAATTAACTACTTCTAAATTAAATAATTATTTGTAATTATTTAATTATGGCATGTGACACTTTTATATTTTTAAATAAAACAAATCATTTAAAAATATCTCACATGGTTAACTGATTCTTGATTTAGTAATTAATTTCAAAAATCAATTATTAATTACCTCACAAAATCTTTATTTTGAATTAATTTAATTCAAAATAGAAATATTCTTCTACAAATCAAGTAATTTCTAAAATTACTGATTTTCTAAAATCTTATCCTCTTGTCTTCTGATTTTTACTAATTTCATCTCAACTGTCACATTCAGTCTTGATTTAATTCATTTAATTAAATCTTATTCACACATGTGGGTATTTTGCCCTAACCCTGATTGAGAGTTACCTTATTGAATCTTGACCTTTGATTCTAGGGCATTCCTCAATCTCTCATCTCGTCCGTCCATTCAAGATTGCATTTTCTATAAAATGACAATCTTGATCTCATTTTCGGGATCGATAGTTTACTTAATTATTTTTATTATTGGCATTCACATATCACATAGGCATATTATTATCATTACTTGCATAATAGAATCAACTTTCTAGTTTGCATAGGTTTATTTAAAATCCTTCAAAGGCATTTGCTAAGGCTAGGCATATATTAGTTTGCTCACACTAAGGTTGAGGGCATTATTATCATAACAGCAAGTTTGAGGAGGTACAATGGAAATAGTCATAGAGGAGAGAAACGGGTGAGGCTGTTCTAGTCTCATTCCATTTTCTTTCATATTCTCCTTTGCATTCCATTGAATGATTATTTATATTGCATGAATGTTCTAATCAAGATCTGTTTTGCAAGATTTATATATTTTAGATCATCACAATGTCATTGTGATCCTTTGTGATACTAGAGTTGGCCTTATTAGAATACACACATCGCGATAGAGTGCCATGAGAGTCCTTACAATAAAGAGTTGTTGCCAAGATGTGATGGATTTGTGACATGGGATATTTGGACTTTAGACGAGATGTTGGATTATGACGGATGATGGTAGATGTAGGGGGATTGTTCAGAAGTTTAGATGAATCACTTTTTATTTTCCAAACTTGGGATGTTGGATGGCGGAGTTTGGAATTTTGATTGGGATAGCATTTGGAACCACCACTTTTATATGCCTTGCTTGATGACCATTGTGAAGGAGGTGGACATTTATTATATGTGGGAGTCCTCTTTTCTTGTGGCTCCACATTTTGATTGACTTTTGGATTTGAAATATTTTCTTTGCTTGATCCATTTGTCTTTGGGATCCATTTTGACTTTGGATTTGTAATAATTTTTTTCTTTTTGTTGGTTCCAAATGGAAGGTTTATTCATGTTGGAATGACGGTTTATGGTGTGGATGGAAGGAGTTTTGGCAGAAATCTTATGGTAAGAACTACTCATGGCCCCCATTTTGATGTTTATATCAGATAAAGTTGCCTCCAATATCGAGGAGGTATCACTAACATCATTAGATTCTATGACTGAGGAATAACCAAGACCCTAATGTCTAGGATTTTCTTGAAGTTGTATTGGTTCTCGAATTCCTTGCTCGTGTAGGCCTAGTCCTTTTCCTTGATACTGCATGTTCTGACAAATTTTGTTTGCAATGGGGTATTTTTTGTTTTGAAAACAAGATGTTAGCCCATCATTGTGTATGTAGACACTGTTACTTAGAATCTTCTCTTCTGAAAGAAATCCTGCTATGATAAATATAGATGATCCTATCTGATAAGATGTTGTAGCTTTTTTAACATGCTGGATGTATTTCTGATTAACATCTTTGGTTTGATTTTGTGAAACATTAGATTCTGACTGTTCTTCAAAAGATATCGGTGCTTCCATGTCCATGTAGAAACTATCCTTATGGTCATTATCATGGAGTCCAATGTATTTAGCTATAGCTTGATCATTTGCAAATATGTCTAGTGTAGAAGACTCTCATTCTGGAGGAAGATCATCTATGTTTCCAAAGGAGGCAAGTGTCTCATTTTGGGAAATGTTGGTGTTCAAAGTTTGGGTAGGATCAACCTCAAATGTTTGATCATGAATGGTATAAAGGTCGATAAGTGGATCGTTTTGGATTTCTTGATCAATGGTAGTGTCTTGGTCAAAGATAGGTTTGTCTTGGATGACTTGATTGGGAATGAAATCTCGATCAAGGATAAATGTATTTTGGCTGCCATGATTATCTAGAAGGAATTCTTGGATAGACCTAAAGATAGGGTCATGGGATGGACTATGTTGATCTTGACATGAAGGTGAAGCCATGATGTCATGCTTTGGACTTTCTTTTTGACGTGTATCCTCAAGTGTAAGCAATGGGATGTGATTTTGGAGACCATGAATAAATGTATTTTCATGACTAAATGTAGGTTGGGATGGAGTGAGTAGGAATGGATTAGTGGATGATGGACTAGGATGGGATGCGGAGGCTTGGAATGGGTTGAGAGATGATGTACTAGGATAGGGTGTGGAGGCTTGGAATAGACTAGTGAGAGGTTGGTTGTCCTTGTCAAGGTTAAGGTAAGGGTGATTAATGGATGTTTGTTGTGGATTAATGGCATGGATTGTGCTAAGAGACTCTTGATAATGAGGGTGGATGGATGGAAGACTAGAGTTTATGGGTTGTTGATAAGAGGTATATGTGGGTAGTTGATCATGGGCTGAAGTTGATTGGGATTTGGATTAGATAAATTTTATTTTGAAGTCTATGGCTTGTTGGTATTGGCCCATGTAGAGTAATTGGTATTCAACTTGACTAGCAAGCATATCAAGGTGAACAAAAGACATTGTGGTGAATGGGAATGCAAATGATATGGGATTATGTCTCTAAATGATATGATTTCTAGTCTATGTTTGTTTTTTTGGATTTTCTGACAATAAAGGATGTTGTGAAAATGATTTCTAAAATGACGTATACTAAGATGACGTATGATAGGATAGACAATATGCAAAATTTTGAGTAGACTATGATGGTAAATGATTCTAAAATGGGTATAACCTACCACCTGTGGAATAAATGCATGCAAGGATTTGAATTTGACCAAGGAACCTGATTGTAGGACAAAGACTATGACAAGATGAATTTCCCAAACTAGACTGTTGAGCTGGAAAGATTCACAAAAAGGACTAAAGTGACGAGGTTCAATGACGTGTGACAAATCGGAACATGAACGTATCCAATGACGAGGAAAGTTACCTATTCAACGATATGCAATTTCTTAGGAAGTATCTATATGCATGCAACTTAGGATGACTATGACTAAGATGTTTACTGTGACTAAGACATATATGACACCTAATGATGCAAGGTTTTGAGAAAAAATTTTGGTTTCTGTCCAAGGTTGATCTTAAGAACCAGAAGCAAATAGTGACAATGATGTTTCAAATTCAGCTCGCGGTTTTTGATGTTTTTCTGTTGGCAGGCAAATGCGGTTCACCAAACAGTTGCGGTTTAAATGTTGACCGATGTGGTTTTTAACAGTACATGCAGTGTTTATGGAAGTTCCAGTTTTTCCTATGAAAAATACGGTTTACAGATACACATGTGGTTCTAATGTTGGACTCTATAAACCTAGATTTTCCTGACATACACTTGCGGCTCCAAAATTGATAGATGTGGTTGGCATGCACACATGCGACTCAAAATGTGACAGTTGCGACTCGTGATATCCAAACTATGAATGATGAATGTTTTGACAGACACATGTGATTTTTCCCCTAACAAATGTGACTCGCTAAAACAAATGCGACGTTTAAACGGACAATTGCGACTCAATTTTCTGACAGTTGAAATTTTCTCGAAAGTTGTTTTGATGACTTCGTTTGTTGATCAAGATTTTGATGAATACAGTAGAAAACAAACACAACAATCAATGTATTTTCAGTTTTGTGATGAAAGGACTGTTAAGACAAAAAAAATTACAACTTAGGCTTTTAGGACAATACTTGTTGAGTTCTTACTTGGATTTCTCTAGCTACACATATTTATGGCGAATGACTAGTAGCTTGACCCCACTGGCTCCCCTCCATGACACTCACTTATACGGGGCAGCCAAGCTACTGTACCCATGAAACTCCCATGGCATACATTTCATTTCCACACATAAACTGTAAGAATGTAAGATGGCTTCACAGGGCCGACCCTGTTGCGCCAACAAGTAGGTAGGATTTTGGTAACTCTACAACAAGGTGTTTAATAAGGGCATTTCGTTCGTGGGGCACTATCCAACGTCGGTGAGAGTCCATTTTTGTCCATCTTGTCGAAATAGTGAGCGTGATTTTTGGGCTTTCCCCATAAATTCATTTTTATATACCCAATGGAAGTTGCTTGGCTTTAGCGTGTTATCGGTCGGAGTCGTCTTGGGGTGAGTACTTTTTCCAACAAGACAGGCCCAAGTTCTAGAGTTGGTAACCGTTTCTCTTGCACCCAGAATCACACAAATGCACAAGGGGAGAGGATACTTCGGTGTACCAAATCGTAAGGGTGACAAATATGTGTTTTCGCACCAAACAAAGAAGACAATGATTCTTTTTATTCCAAACGACAATTATCTATCTACCAAACAAAAAAAAATCTTTTTAATCCACACGACAGTTATCTATCTACCAAACAAAAAAAATCTTTTTAATCCACACGACAGTTATCTATCTACCAAACAAAAATCTTGCTAAATAAATGAAAACAAAGGCATTAGTTCCTACATGCAAATTGATCAGTAGTTCATTGTTCTTGTCTTCGGCTTTCATCCTGCAGAAAATATTGTCTTTGGTTTTTATTGTCTTCTATGCTTCGTCCTGCAAACACTATGTTATTCCCTCTTAACACAACTGAAACAAACATTATTAAAAAACGAAAATCACACAAAATCAATAAAAGAAAACGCAGATGTACGGAAGTCAATAAAAAAGTGAAAAAAATTTACCAGCCAGATGCGGCTTTTGGAGCCACAGATGCGATGCAGGTTTAAATACGGATGTGGTTCATGTTTGACAATCGGTCACGGGTTGAATTTTTGATAGTCGGATGCGGTGCAAGATGTCAGATGCGGTTCACAAACTCAGATGCGTCACAGAAAGCCACAAATGCGTCACAGAAGTCAGATACATAACATAAAAATTTCAAAAACCAGGGGAAAAAAATTACCAGTCAAATGCAGTGCATAAAGCCGCAAATGCGTCACACAAAGTCACATGTGGTGCAAAATGCCACAAATGCGTCACTTCAGCTCGCGACAACAAAAAAATTAATGTTTTTCTTGTAAAAAATGCTACCTTTAACGAAAATATGTAGTATAATATATGAAAATTCATCTCTCGACCCTTCTGGATGCAACCATGCTATCTATTTGATCTCAAAATTCTCCCAAAAGTGTGATTTGCAAGATTCTTCAAAAGTGTGATTGTTGACAAGCGGATGCGGTGCAAAGTACCACAGATGCGATGCAGAATAACAAATGCGTCGCGAAATATAGAAGATGCAGTTCGCAAAGGCAAATGCGTCGCGAAATATAGAAGATGCGGTTTGCAAAGGAAAATGTGTCATTTTTTCGATCGGATGCGGTGTGTTGTACGATAACCTACAAAAACAAAAAATGGAAAAACGAAAAAATGTGCGAATTTTGAAACGTGTTCACGTCGGGTTCACCAAATGTAACATAGAATTAAAATCTGGATTAAGATATCTGCAAACTAGAATAAACGATGTTAATCTTAATCTAACCAATATTAATCTAAATTAAACAACAAAGAATGAGGAAATAAACATAATAAAACTAAACAAATTAATGGAAAGCTCTCACCGAATATGCATTCACCCCTTCGAATTATCTTGATTGCTCTTCTCCATTTTTCCTTTTCAGTATTCTTGCCCTCAGATTTCTATGTTTGAATGCAAGCATAACTTCGTCGAGTGTCTAAAAAAAATATCAAAGATAAGTTTCTTCTCAAAAGTGCATGATTTCGGGAGTAATGATTTCGGGAGGAGGAATACTGATTATGACAGGCCATTTTATAGATTTTGGGTTTTCAAACGATCGGCTCAAATTGAAAGAGAGATCGACGGACAAAATTGATGAATGCCATGCGTTGTGAGTTATGTGTCAGATAGAATGTGAGTTAGAAAATGAGTCAGAAAAGACTACAGGATACAAACTAAGTTAGAACGTGAGTTAGAACACGAGTTCAAGATCTTAATCTTTAGTTAAGAGTCTTCGAAAATAGAAGAAATAGACTTTGAATGTCAAAGACAAAGTTAAAAGTTAGAGAATAATGCATTCGAATGCAAACATGATTAAATAAATATATTTAATTAATAAACACATCATGCATATGAGTTGGAACTAGTTAACTGACTAGTTGTGACAGAGAGTCCTCTCGCAAAGATAATCAGATGTTGAATCTGGAGATAACTGGAGAACTAAAAATAGATCTTGAGTCAGAAGATAAGTGAATGATTTAGATAATTGAATGATAGAAGAATGTGACATAAATAATTAAATATGAATTAAATGTTAATTTAATTCAACATTCGAAAATGAGAGATTTAATTAAATAAATAAAGATAATTTATTTAATTTGACTGATGTAAAGATGGAATTGAATAATTAAATAATAAATATTTAAATATAGATAAAGGGGGTTAAATGAATAATTAAATAATAAATATTTAATTATAGTTGAAATATGACAAAGGGGGTAATTAAATAATAAATTGTTTAATTAAGAAGGAAGAATTAATTAGTTAGCGACATAATTAAATAATTATGATTTATTTAATTAATCACGGTTGAATAAAGGTTATTTATGAATTAATGATTTAATGAAAAAGGAATATTTAATTAATAGAGGAAATATGTGTTAAAAAGGGAAATTAAATAATAAATTATTTAATCATGACCATGGATAATAGAAAATTATGTCGAAAGTGGTGTTCGCGGGCCTAAACCAATTTTCGGTGTCTACAATTATATTCGTCCTTTTAAATGCTTTGTATATGTTATATACAATCGACCCATGTTCATTTAAATAAATCAACCTCTAAGCATTATATATGTTAATCGACCTCCAAGCTTATATTCATATATAAATATATATTCATAGATTTACATATACATACATATATATGTATGTATATCAACACACATATATGCATATGTATATATATGTTAATATATATATATATATATATATATATATATATTATGGCAATAAAGTATGTATACATTCGATATACAAATGAATATGAGTGAGTTGACATTCACATAATTATCATAATCTATATATATATATATATATATATATATATATATATATATATATATATATATATATATATATATATATATATATATATATATACCCACTCATCTATATAAGCATTAATGCTCAGGTTTGTATATGTATATATATATCTAGACACATATATACACATATTGTTCAAAAAAATAATGTAATAATCCAATCAATAATCAAACAATAAACTAAGTGATATATTCATAATAACAACATATTAAACATACATATATGCATATCCATACATACTTGTTGTCATACTCGCATGGACATCCCATTATACCCAACGTACATGTATGTCGACATTTGTATATATATCCATATATGCATATATCCCAATACTCATTCAACCATATAGTCAAACATAGTAACATAAGGGAGAACTCATAAGATCAAACAAATAAACATCATCCAAGCATGCATTCAACAATAATCAAGAACCTTACTAATGCAAACATGTCATTCTAAGGATGACTTACCGATTCAGGAAATACTATGACTTGACTCAACCATTCTTCTGTCAGTGTGTTTAAACTCTAATAGGTTTTATCTAGGGTTATTCGAACAATCAATTTTCTTGATTGATACTTCCCCTCCACCTAGAGGATTGAACATGTCCTTGCAACCAGCTCAAAACATTTGCAATGGTAGTTAGACGTTCACAATAAATTCATATGCATCATAAACATTAGCATATTCATATAGAAATAAATTTAAACATATTTACTCTTTCAAAGCCATATTAAGCATTTAACAATACTTTCACATAATACTTATTTCAATATTCCATTCCTTAGAAAGCATATCAAACTCATGATTGCATTTACTAACCTATTTACTTGTGAAGGTAAAAGTAAATTAGTAATAACAAGACATGGTGTGACACCCATGCACTATTAGATCAAATATGATGTGGTAGATTGTATGGAATGTTTTACACCAAGCCTTCAAAGGCTTCAAAAATAATTAGTAGCTCATAAAAACAACAAAATACTAAGGCGATAAGATTTTTTGACTAGTAGTGAGAAAGAATATACAAGATACCAATGCCAAAAGATTTTTTTTCCCTTGTAATGAAAGTTCACATTTACTTATTGCATCATCAAAAGTTACTTTTGATTTTGTGTTAGATTTTTCATGTATAAAGGAGTGCAACCACCTATGGGCTTTCCCTTATCCATATCTCTCCCAAAGTAAGTCGGTCGATCCTTGTAATTGATTTTTTCATGTTGTAGCATAGAAATTGCATAGTTTCTTGTCTCTTGCAAATATCGTAATATCCTTATAGTAGCAACTCATTGTAGCTTACCTAGATTGGATATGAATCTATTTTATCTCCCATTCAATGGGCCAAATTAAAATCTTGTGCACACAATTGCATACGTGAGCTTTCCAAACACACTAACATATGGAACATTTGTCATTTCTTCTTCTTCTTGCTTATTCTTTAGACTTATTTCCTTTGACAATGGGACTCCCATATATGATGGACTATTTATAAGAGTACATTTTTAAATTCTAAAGATTTTAATAGGAAGTTATAAATCTTCTTTTGCGTAAAGATTTATTTTTATGTAGTCTCTTCTAACTTCAATGTCTAAGCATTAGTGTTATGGACCAAAACCTTTCATGCTAAATTCACTTAGTAATTCAAACACGATCTCCTTAAAAAATTCCTTAGATCGCTAAATAAAAGAATCTCATCAATATATTCTACCAAAACAATGAAGTGATTGCCTTTTTTTAGAAGTAGATATGATGATCTCCATCACTTCTCACCAAGCCTTGCCTAATCACCTAGTTGTCAAATATATGATAGAATTACATTAGAGATTCCTTCAACAATAGAGTGATGTTTTCAATTCATGCATCATCTTGTATCCTTCACCTAGTTTGAATCCTTCTAGTTATTGTATAGAGATGTCCTCATTGATATCCCCATAAAATATTGTTTGCACATCCACTAGCTCTATTTCCTAGTCATGAGTACTTGTCAATGCTAAGAATAATAATCTTGAAATTAATTGATAGGAGAAGCTAACTTTTCCATGGAAGATAATTTTTCATCAAATTATATACCCTCAATTTGAGAGTATCCTTTTGCCACCAATGTAGCTTAGTCTGTCTCTATCAAACCATTAGCCTTGTATTTTCTTTGAATATCTATTTCCAACCAACTACTTTCCTATCCTTTGGCAATGGTCATAAGTACCAAGTCTAATTTTGTGCAAGAGATTTCATCTTTTCTTGCATGGTCCTCTTTCCATTGAATTGACCCATCACTACTAAAAGCCTCTCATATTCTTTGGCTCATTACATGTGGAAGATAATGCATATAGCTAAAATTAGATGGTTCATAACCATACTTATTAGATGCTCTTCTTGGCCAAGTATTTTTTCCTTGGCACTTGATCACTTTGACCAAATTTTGGATCCTTTTGTTGCACCTCATTCCCTAGTTTCTCTCCATAAAATTCAAGTTAATCACAAAAATATTCACTTACATATGGTTGCAACTCATGCAATGCAAATGAAATGGGAGTTATATTTGCATTTGGCACCACTATAGATAATAATCACCTTGCTAATTTTTAATTTCAAAACGTACTCCTTGTTGTGAATGATCTTCTTAAGCACATAAAATTTGTTTTCTTTCCACCAAGAGACTCCTTGATGAAAAATCTCAATTATATGCATCGTGATGTTTCAATGGATTCTAAAGCTCGTGAACTTTGATTCGTTCAACATAACCAATGTGGATGCATCTAAAAAAATTGTTGTTAAAAAAATTAATATTTGTTGGGCACATGCATGTAGGCTTCACACCCAAAGACACATAGATGTGCTATCATGGGATTCTTGTCATTTCAAACTTCCTTTAGTTTCTTTCCATACAATATTGAGCTAGGGAACAAATTGCATACATAAAATGTAGCATATATGACTACTCAAAACCCTTTGCTCAAGAGTGCATCCTCTCTCATTCTCTTTGCCTTCTCTAATAAGGTTCTATTAAACCTTTCTAAAACTCCACTTTGTTGTAGGTAATATGGGATTATTTTGTGCCTTGTGTAAGAGAGGGGGACCAACCATTGCAAGGCCCTAGGTCACGAAAGGCCAAGAACAGTATGGCTGCCCTAACTTACCTTAGTTTAAAGGAGTGTTAGGATGGATGAGATGAGAATGATGAGGACTATAAGGTCCTTCAATCACCCTACAAACCTGAGAGTTGGAAGGAGACTAGGCGAGTTGGTTTTCAGGGTCAAATCTGTGTCTCAGATAGCTCTTTGTCAAAGAACATAAGTGTGGTTCTGGGATGACAGTGCGATGCGCTGGTGTCTCTCAGGTGCGTTGGCATCGTACGGCCAGAAAACCACAAAGATAGGGTCTAACCTTGAAAAGATGGACTAACAGCCTAGTTTAAGAGTTTTTTAAAGGTACAAAATAGAACAATGAAATACAAAACGTAAAGATGAATGTGATAAAGAAATTAGATTATCGCAAGGGTTACGAAGATGATCTCACACAACAATCCTTTCGCTAGCTTGCTCCAAGATATCTCCACCTACACACAAAAAAGAGGGAAAATGTTGGGGGGGCTGTATAGGGGTCTACCTCAGTCAAACCACCATTTTGGTGTTTCCACCTCCACGGACAACCAAGTTTGCAACGATGTAAAAGTAGAGCGATAAAGAAAGACTACAAGCAAAGTACACCAAAAACACCACAAAACAGTATGTGTTTACTCAACCAAACAATAAAGAAGATGAGAGGAGCTTACCACCTCCATCCAAAGCACTCAAGGCTAGTGGAGGAGAAATTTGAGAGGGACTCAATCCTTTGCTGCAATGGATTCATCCTACGTTTGCTCTATCGAACTGATGGAGTGATAGATTGCTACTATGAAGTGTGAAATGATGCTTCAAAGCTTGTAGATGAGTGCTCAAAGTGTGAAGAGATTGTGTAAACTTGTGAAGAAGATGAAAATGGATGAATGAATGAAGAATATGAAGAAAGGAGGTCCAGAAACGACCATATTCGATTCGACCAGTTGAAGAAAGGCATTACACTTCGACTTCCAATAGGAAGTGTAGCATTTTTGCAGACTCTAGTCGTAAGAATTTGCTAGGGACATAAGCATGTTGCGCGGACATCTACACGCCGTGCGGGCATCCCCGAAATAAACACCTCCATCGGCACTCAAAATAGGCACCAAGTGTGATGTGAACAATGGGCTTATGTGGAATTAAGCCTCTGAGTTTGGTTTTCTAAAGTGTAAAGGGGTAAAAGGGGAATTTGCGTTACAGGTGCAAATTCGCTCCTATACATTTTCCCCCACTTTAGCGATTATGAAAACTGATGAGTGCTTCGGTAAATTAGATCAAAGAAGTAGTAGTAAGGTTAGAGATGTATACTTGTACCGACGAGGAAGCATATCATGGTCTATCGAACCCAAAAGTGTAGGAAAGGACTTCATAGATCTGCAGAACTATAAAATTAAAGAACGAAAGCGCCTTATACGTTCACAGACCTGCAAGGAAGGTATCCCCCAAGAACTCTCACATGAGGGAGACCAAACAAAGGAGACTCCGTAGAGTAAAAAATGACGACATGTTTACCTGCAGATAGAACACATTAGGAAGCAGCCACGTAGGCCAACGAACGGATAGTCATGCAAACCATCGCCAAGTTGGAAAACTTTCAAAGGGGTCCCTCAAGAATCCTTCAAAAGGAAGAGGGGTCTACTTAAGGGATGCGTTGTTTGAAAGGTAAAGTCTAGTCGGGCTGCCCCCACGCTAGATGCAAGGATGTGAGGTAGGTCTAGTCGGGCTACCCCCGGGCTAGACACAAAGATGTAAGATCGGTCTAGTTGAGTTGCCCCCAAGCTAGATGCCATAGAACTCATCAGAGATAAAAAAATTTTGAAGGAATCCCTCGGGAACTCGGTGTGAGGAAAGGGGATCCACTCAAGGGACGTGTTATTCAAAAGCCAATGCTTTCTTTCTTGAATCAGTTCATCATCAAGGAATCCTTTTGAAAGATTTTTAATTCATCAAGAAATTCAAAAAGAAGGGTATGCCCCCACACGAGGGGAAGATCAAAGTTGTTCCCGCTTCGGAGGAAGGTTCCCAATTCCTTTCTTTACAAACCCATGATGAAGGAAACATGTTCGGTTAGGGTTTCAAGTTGAGAATGTAATTCTAACAAAGAAGCATGTGGAGGTACTTTGAGAAAAGATTTGTTGGCAACAAATACTTTTTTAAAATACCAATTAATGTAGAAGTGGCGTTGTCACACATGAAAGGGACAACTCAAGCAAAGAAGAGAGAAAGATAAAGGGAAAGTAAAAGAAAAAGAGAAACGAATATGAACAAAGGGCATAGGGGGATTTGGCTTCGCGGGGTCAGATCTACTTTTATTTATATATATAATAGGTGACCATGGTGCAAGGGAAAAGATCATCAATCCCCAACCAGATCAGGAAGAATGCATGGAAGACAAAGTAAAAATAAAAAATTGGGTCAACATGGAAGGAAACGTAAATTCCCCCAACGCTTTGCATCGTCCCCAATTTGTTGAAAGTCAATCAAAAACATGGAAGAATGATTATATGAATAGAAGAAGGTTTACAAGACAAACACCATGCTTGTATCCAAGCACCAATAGGGGTGACAAGGGTCATCCAGACACATATAGAATGATCACGGGGAAACACATGTTACAACACACACACACACACATATTCTAAAGATCAAGAAGAAGGTCTCCCCCTAACACTGATCAACCAAGAGGTCGTCAGCTTCCCACTCTAGATCATCATAGGGGGGAGGATGACGAGCCTGTAATGGTGTAATGTTAAGGGGAGGAGATTCTAATCCTCCCGCAATAAGGGCTAAGGCAGAGGGACCTGTGAGGTCTCCGTCACCCAACTCTTGTGGGTCTAAGGTCAAAAACTTTGCGAAGATCGCTAACAAGGTCAAAATTTCATCCACCAAATTAAACATGCAGTTAATGGGAGTGCCTAATGGACGGAGGGGTTTGCACCCGAGGTTCATCGCTAAACTCACCGAGCGATTCAGGAGCGGTGACAAACTCAGTGGAGGCTGGGACTGGTTCTGTCACTAGGACATAACAAGTTAGCATGGGACCACTTTTCAAGGAAGGTGGGCTCCACTTACGTCCCATATTGCTGGAGGGGCCACTCTCCACTTTTTTCTTCGTTGGAGGAGGTGAACTCCTCACAGACGAAGCAAGACGGGCGAAGGAAGAGGGAGAGATAACCACAATAGATATGACTGAAGTGTTAATCATATCTATGGGTTCTGGGAAAGGCGAGACATCTAGAATCGATGTCAACAAAGGTGGCTCCACAGAAGGGGCGATGAACACCTGCACATTTCTAGGCACATGTGTGCTCGTAGCGGAAGCCGAAAGAGATAGAAAGCTAGTTTGGATAGACATAGAAGGGAGGAGAGAGGAGGACACGATAGGAGGTCCCGATACATGAGCGGTCATCTCCTCTTCCTTCTTTTGTAGGGTGGCTTGCCCAGCGAGAAGAACCTTTTATTAACGTTTGCATTGATGCGTAAGGCAGTTTTTGCGACTCTTTGGACCAAAAGTTCGGGGTTGTGAAGGAATGGAGGGATCCCACTCAGCCATGGGAGTATCCTCCATAGTTGTTTCCAGCAGAGGGATAAGGTCCTAGATGGGAGCAGGAGGAGAAGGTTGAGAGACAGCAGGAGGGATTGACTCTAGCGCCTTTGCAATAGGCCGCTTCCCGTTCGTGGGAACGGTAAGAGGTCACAGGGCAAATTCTCTTTGTGAACCTTTCTTTCTACCATATAGATAGTACCAAGGTCCAGGGGACCTATTAGGGAGATCCTATATCCTAATATTGGGTCTACGCCAAGCAGGCACCATTGGACTCAGCGGGTAGAAACCAGGCTTACTCATCCAATACCACTCCCAAGAAAGGGGAGTAGACGAGGCAGCCCGAGAAAGAGCAAGCTTCTCCTTTCCCTTTCGAGAGGATGAGGCAGTTGCTTGCTCTACTATAAGAAGGGTCAACTTCAGTTGTCCCTTGCCTCCAATCTTATACTTCACATAGTTCTTATAAAGAAGTTTTCTTTTGGGTGGAAGCGAACTGACTAGAGCGGGCCAAAAGTGATCCAACGAATATCCCCCACGGGATACCACAGGCTGGTATCTAGTATCATGCACCACATGCATGACACCTTCATGGGAAAACTTAAGACACTTATGAATTACAAAAGCGATCCCATTCATGGAAGCCAACCAAGGTATCCCTAGCTTCACTCAGAATAGGTTCGACTCAGGAATGATGTCGAAAATCGTGTCTAAATTCCTAAGTCCAACCAGGACAGAGAACATTATTGATCCATAGGGTTTTAGAGCAAGACCATCATGTGTACAGATGATGGATTTGTTGCAAGTTGTCGCCCTTGGTCTCCTTAGTGTGGGCCAACGTGGCACTCGGACTTCATGACATGGTTTAACCGCCTCCTATGGATCTTGGATCTTGTATAAATCCAACGGTTGTATCAAGCATTAACAGGTCAATCTTTTGGTGCAATGATGTAATCATCTTTGCAAAAATTGGTATTAGAGCCAAGGTCACAAGTTCAAACCCCTCGCTTGCGTTGGGGGGGATTGTTGCAAGGTTTTGCCCTTGGTCTCCTTGACATGGGCTAGCGTGGCGCTCAGGCTTCGTGACATGGTTTAACTGCCTCTTGTGGATCTTGGATCTTGTATAAATCCAGCGGTTGTATCAGGCATTAACAGGCTGATCTTTTGGTGCAACGACAACCGTCTTTGCAACAAGATTTCATTTTTTCATATTCCTCCCTTTGCAAGGAATTTAAGAATAGAGTCTCCTCTGTGATGACATTCACTCTACTCATGAGATCGACCAAAACCCCTGACACAATGTTGCCATTGAGGCGAGCGGGAATGCAAAGCGGAGAAGGTTTGTCATTTAAGCGTACATCTTGTAAAGTGAATGTTATATCCAACGAACTACTCACAAGATGAGGAGAAGGAGTAAATGTAACCATGTTAATGTACGCTTTAGGCTGGGAAACAAAATCAGAGGGATCGATAATCATGTTAGTAGAATGTGATGGAAATGGGTCTGTGTATATCTGCAGTTCACTATTAGCTTTCATCACTAATTTGTTTGTATTTTGTTTCCTTCCATCAAGACAGATAGTACCGTCTTCAATGTGATCTTATATCTCATGACGCAGGAACATTCAATGTTTGATATTATGTTCATTAACTCGGTGGTATTGGCAATAGGTATTTGCTTCATACCAGTTAGGATATGGTTCCCTAACTGGTTTTGAGATTGGAAAGTTAACAATCTTATCCTTGAAAAACTTTTGTAGGATGGAAGAATAAGATTTTGATAACTTTGTGAACTTTCGATCGCATCTAAGGCCATTGTTATCCATAGCGGCTACTACATTCACAACAACCTTTCCTTTTCCAGAGATTGATATATTGGACTTTCCCTCTAGATGGGAGCGCAAGGAAGATCCCTCGAACTGAAATACCATTTGCTAGTACTCCCGTAGGGCCGCACACAGATGTGTGAAAGAAGGGTATTTCATAAGGGCAAACTTCTCTTGTCAAGGCCTTTGTAAGTTTCCTATGAACACCTTCTGCACATCAGAGTTAGGTAATGGGTATGATATTTTTGAAAAGAGCACTTGATATCATGCTATAAAACTAGTAATCTTCTCATTATCCCCTTGTTTACATCGATCAAGGTCATCTCAGGCCCGATGTTGGCTTGGAACTGTCGTAGGAACTAGTTCACAAGCTGATCGAATGAAAAGATGGAGTTGTCGGGCAAGGAACAATACCACTCGAGTGATGTATCCTTGAGGGATTGAGGGAACAGTTTTTCCATAAACGCATTGTGATGGAAGAAGTCTATGCATAAGGCGTTAAAGGCAAACACGTGTTTGTGGGTCCCCTTTACCACAATATTTCTCAAATTTAGGAATCTTCATCCCTTGCGGGAAAGAAGTATTCAGAATTGCTATCGAAAATGGGCTATGTCGAAAGAAGGCCTGAAAAATAGGTTGGGTAGAATCCTGGGAAAGGCTCGCTAGCTGGTTTTGCATCTTCCCCATATTCTGAAGAAGGGTATTCATAATCGGATCGTTAGAAGGCATAGGACCAATGGAACCACTATTGGAGCCACTGCCAGAACTGCCGTCGTGATTTTCACCAAGGTCGCCACCGATGCCACCGCCACCGGCATGACCTCCGTCGGAGCCACCACCACTTCCAAAGCCACTACCATAGCCTCCATCAGAACCACCTTCGCCAGTACCACCTCCGCCACCGAAGTTTCCACCACAAAAGCTTCCATCGGTCATCCCACCAAATCCTCCACCACCGGAGGTGATGAGAGAGGTGAACTGAAAATCGAAAGGGTTCTTGTTTACCTTGATGGTTTCAAAACTTTTGAAAGCGGTAGGGATCCTGATTGAACGGATCGCATCGGCCATGTACATAGACATGGGAGGCATTGATACCTCCAGTTGTCTCTCGTGTTCTTCAAATGGGCTACCTTGTACCATGCTACCTTGGTTCAAAGGAGCACACGCTTTAGCCAGACCAGTGAGACTAGCCAAGAGTTCTACGCCTATTAGATCTTTTCCCACCATGTACTTTATTTCACTAATAACTTTAGCAGCCCTAGCTAGCTTTGAGTTTTTTTGCTAGGTGATTCTCTAACGCACCCAACCCCTTGCTTAGACTAGCGACATATTGGGAAGGGATGTGGACAGCTTCATGCTCGTCTATAGATGATGAGGTCGGTGACGCAGGAGGGGTAGGGATGCGGTCAATTTCATCAAGGAATCACTACAACAAATCCCTATGATTAGCTCCCTTTTTTGCTCCCACCCACTGTTTTAATGTATTTTTCTCCATTTTTTTGAAAAAGTCGGCGCTATTTATTGGGCTGGCACCATTTTTGGCATTTTTTGCATCAATTAGAACAAGTAGGCACTAATTAGTGCCTACTTTAGCACCAAATTAACGTCGGGTTTAGAGCCAAGTTTAGCACCAAATTTGGCATCGGATTTAGCGTCGAGTTTAACAACGGATTTAACACCAAATTTAGTGTTGGATTAGCACCTAATTATTCTAATCTAGCAAGGATTAATGATTAACGGTTAAGGGATTAGGGGTATTAGAACAAAAAATCATTCCCCAATATTCACTGACCTTCAATTGCTTCCCTACATTTCACTTGCATCAAAAGATCTCTCGATCCTCAACCATCAACCCTAATCCCTCAACCCTCAACCCTCAACCCCTATACCCTCTACCCTATACATTGGATCCTCAACCCTAATCCTTCAACTATATACCATCAAACCTATACCATAAACACTCTACCCTCAACCCTTAAACATCAACCCTAAACCCTATACCCTAAACCCTTAAACCTTCTACCCTCTACCCTCAACCCTAATCCATCAACCTTATACCCTCAACCCAATACCCTAAACCATCAAAGTTATCAACTCTAAACTGGCCTCACCCTCTACCCTCTACCCAATACCATCTACCCTCAACCCTCAACCCTTAAACCCTTCAACCCTCTACCCTCTACCCTTAAACCCTAATCCCTCAACCCCTCTACCCTCTACCCTCTACCCTATACATTGGACCCTCAACCCTAATCCTTCAACCATATACCCTCAAACCTATACCCTAAATGCTCTACCCTCAACCCTTAACCATCAACCCTAAACCCTTAAACCTTCCATCCTCTACCCTCAACCCTAATCCATCAACCTTATACACCCTTAACCCAATACCCTAAACCATCAACCCTATAAGTCCTCAATTCTATACCCTCAATTCTCAACCCTCTACCCTAGATTGGATCCTCAACCCTCATATATCTTTGTACCTCCCTCCTCTTCTCTTTGTTGAGAAAATGTGTCTCAAACTCACTGGTATAACCCTGGTTCTGTCACTAGTCGGCTCAAAATTGAATAAGTGTTACTTACTTACTTATATCGCTATACCGCTAGGTGATTGTGAGAAAGGTGCGGTAGCGCGCTTATCGTCATACCATAGGATTATTCTACCTGTTGAGCGGTAGTGTGCTTACCGCCATACCACGAGACCCTTCTTATTGTCTAGCAATAGCGCGGTTACCGCCATATCGCGAGAGCCTTCTAGCTATTGAGTGGTAGTGCGGTATACCGCCACCCCATGGGATCCTTTCGGTTGTCTAGCGGTAGTGTGGTGTATGGTGAACGAGCATGGACTTGGTTGACTTCTGAGGTGTACATAGAACAATGGAGGACGTTGCTGACTTGGAGGTGGTCGTTTGATGATTGAGAAGTTTGACAATTGCTCAATAGAGGAAATTGAACTGAACCGTCTGTACAAAGAACAAATCGATTATGGTTATTGCTATACATTGCAACGTACTGTAACTATTATGGGTTCGATGTTTGGATGATCGAATGATCAGTGGGTGTTATTCATTGTATGTTGTATATGCATTGTAACAATGAGACATAACAAAGTGTGATCAAAACTTGTTCTATACAAGGTTGATAAGGGAAATGTTGTTGTTGTGAGATTGATTATCTGAAAAGAGAGTTTGTAACTTGTATGTAATTCAATTACTATAATAAGAGAGATTTTTCTTTGGTGTGGTAGTTTTTTCTCCCGTAAGGGTTTTTCCATGTAAATCTAGTGTTCAATTGTGCATGTGTATATTTTTCTGTTATACTATTCCTTCCATGTGCATCTTAATGAACTGTAATTGCTAAATTAAAGACATATTTGCATTCTTCTATGAGTTTTGACATTAGGAGAGTTGTTTCGCACCTTTAATTTTCCTAACAAGTGGTATCAGAGCCTGCCAAGTTGTGTTATCTCTGTGGGTAGGTTGGGTTTTTTGTGTCAATCCTGTTTAGTGGGAGTTTTGTAGAAGTCTGGTAATTGTCAAATTATAGATTGAGATGGCAATGGTGAGTACATCAGGAAAGATTGAAATTGAGAAATTCAATGGAAGCAATTTTGAGTTGTGAAAACTCAAAATGGAGGATCTATTGGTTGATCGTGATCTTTAGGTTGTTGTGTCTGGAACAAAACCTTCAGGCATGAAGCAAGAAAAATGGGAACTAGCAAATCAAAAATCAAAGGGGCTAATAAGGCTTTGTTTGGTAGACTTTGTTCTTCTAAATGTTCATGAAGAGAAGACTGCATCTTCTTTATGGAAAAGACTGGGAGATATTTATTAGGGCAAGTCCTTGGTGAATAAGTTGTTCTTAAGGAAGAAGTTGTACTCTTTGAAAATGTAGGAAGAAGCGTCTGTTGCTAATCAATTGAATTCTTTTAACATGATTTCTCAGTTAGCATATGCGGATGTGAAGATTGATGATGAAGATCGGTGTATGCTATTGTTATATTCTTTGTCGGATTCTTGGGATCACTTGGTGATGGTGATTGGGAGCACGACAACCACTTTCAAGATGGAAGATGTGGTTGCTTCTTTGTTATCATAAGAGATGAGAAGGAAATCTTTTGAGATGGTGAAGGAGGCTCTTGTTGTTCGAGGCAGATCAAAAGAAAAATGCAAGAAGAAGGACAAGATGTCCAAATCGAAGTCAGAAGGGAGATCAAAGTCTCCTGGAAAGAAGTCCAAGGTGAAGTGTTGGAATTGTGGGAAGTTTGGTCATGTCTGAAAGGATTGCAAAGAGGAGAAGAAGAAGAAGAAGAAGAATTCTGAAAATGATTCTTCTCAAAGCGATGCAGATGCCTTCATTGCAGCCTTGGCAACTCGGGCATCAGATGATGTCTAGCTTATTGATTTTGAATCATCTTTCCACATGACATCTCATGGAGACTGGTTCACAAAGTATGCAAAATAAGATGGTGGAAAGGTGTATTTGGCAAGCTATTCATCTCTAGAAATTGTTGGTCGTGGAAGAGTCAAAATTCAGTTTCCTAATGGAAGAATTAAGGGAATTGATGGTGTAATGCATATACCAGGTCTGAATCAAAATTTAATTTTTGTAAGCAAGTTGAATGATGTCGGAGTGCAAGTCTCGTTCTCAGCCAATGGCTACAAAATGACTAGAGGCTCAATGGTGCTGTCTAGGGGTGTTCGAATTGGTACTCTGTACAAGCTGGACGCACTGACAGTTCAATGCAACAGTGTCTCTCCAAAGTCACAAAAATTTGTGCTTAAAGAGAAGAAAGAAAATGTTCCTATTGGGGCAAACTCTTTGGAAGTTAGACTTCTAGAAGAGAAGACTATGCTCTGGCAACAAAGGCTTGGTCACTTTGGTGAAAAAGGTTTGAAGGCCTTGAAAAATAAAAACCTAGTTGAGGGGCTTGATGATTGTAACTTGGAATTTGAATTTTGTGAACATTCTATATATGGAAAATATCATTCATTTTTCATTTTATTCCAGTCCTCATAAATCTTCTGGTATACTTGACTACATTCATTCTGATGTGTGTGGTCCAATGAATGTTCCTTCGTTATCGAAATCTAAATATTATGTTTCTTTTATTGATGATTATTCAATAAGCGCATTTGTGTATTTTTTAAAAAGTAAATCAGAAGTTAAAATTTTTGAGTAAAGGATAACAAATTGTTTTTAAGGGATAATATGAAGATAATAGTATGATCTTAAAATTTGAGAATTAATAGCATTTGAATTAAATGGCATTTTGATCTTCTTTTCAATTAAAAATTGTAATATTTAATTTGTAAAATACTATAAAATAAATAATAATAAAATTTATATGTTCAATATTAATCATTATTTAGAATTTATTTTTCACAATAATAATATGAATGGTTTGGAAGAAATGCAAGTGGCAGATCTATTTTAATTAAAAAAAATCTTAGGGTGCAAAGAATCTAATGTAATATCACAATCACACAATTTTTTTAAATTATAATAATTAAAATCATAATTTAATGATTAAATTATATATTTAATTCATATTCATTTTAGTTTTATTTAAATAAATATTTTTTATATATATTTTAAAATTAAAATTAATAATTGTTAAAGATATTTTTCATATTTTTATTTTATATAAAATAACATCAATAGTTTTTAATTATTAATTGATCATACAAATTAATAAATTTAATAGATAATAGTAATTTTTTAGTATAAAATATATGTATTTTATTTTCTAAATTTGTTTGAATATTAAAAGATTCAATGATTAAACATATCTGAATTTTTTCACATCAATATTTTTCCGCCATGATGAGTTAGAACAAAATACCCAAGCCCTAATTTTCAACTCTCATTTTCACTTGGTTTTTTCGAGCTCCCTTGCCCTGCACATGCCGCCATCATTAGAGTTTTAAACCTCGAGCTTTCTGAAGGAGTCTCTGTCAATTTTCTCACTGCTTTTGAGAGTTTTCTTCACGTAAATTTATGTTGAGACCGAATCAGGTAAAGCTTTCATGGTTCATCATTTGTTTCCACTTATCTGAATGTGTTTTCAAAGATATTCCTTCTCGGATTCTCATGCATTTTTCTCTTGCTTTACTCTGTCGACACCTTGCTTGTCTTGAGGTTGACATCAAAGAACTTCTAGAGCTCACATTACTTCGAACAACAAGAAGTTCAGTAAGTTTCTATGCGTCATTTCTTTATATCTTACCTCCATTTTCTGTCAAAACAAGCTCGATTTGGATTCAATAGATACGAATGAATGGGTGTTTTGTTTCTACCATGCATCCTTATTTTGAAACCCTTTTATCTTGGCTCCGCTTCTCTGGACTTAGCTCACTAGAAAAAGAAATGAAACAAATCATACTCTCCATATTTGGTTTGATCAAACGATGAAATATTTTTTTATTTTTTCTCCTTCTCGGTGATAGCTTGGCCGCAACCTCTCTAGAATATTTTTTCTATTTCCAAAAAGAACAGAGTGTAAAAAAAAAATTATTATATTTTTGAGCCTCCTTCATGGCTCCATGATTATGGTCACGAGCTCTATTCAATGGCTTTTTGGGTTTGTCTTTGATCTGGGGTTTTCAAAAAACCCGTGACTCCTATTGCAGATATGAGCTCTTAGAAAAATGAGTGCAAGCCTTTTGGCATGGTCTTTCACTTCTTAGAAAGAAAAATAAATCCTTCCACATTTGGGGCTTGGCCCAGAAACCCTAAACCATGGGTTTGTAATATTCTACATATCCTTCTCCTTTCTTGCAAGCATTTTACATTTTCATTTTTCAGGACCCACTTCACAAGACAATTGCATTGTTTTTTTGTATGTTCATTTTTTTTCAACAAGAAAAAAATGGAGATGATTGATGCAGAGAATGGTGGGCTTCAAAGGTCTTCAAAGACACAAACACAGATTTTTGCAAGATCACTTAAACATTCACAAATTTACTTTAATGAAACATGGTTTTCCAAGCTCCAAATACACCAAAAAGAGGTTTTAAGACACCAAACTCTTACTGAACCTTTACCACACCTTGAACATCATAGAATTGGTAGGGTTAAGCCAACAAAACACTCTTAGAACACTGGTTCTTTCATTATTGCATTATTCATACTCAAGAAGACAAATTGCTTGTAGTGTATCTTTTAAACCAAATTGAATCTCCAAAAAAAAATACATTTTCAAGAACTCATTTCGACCTTATTAAACATATCAAAAAACAAAATGAGATTTTTTTGGAAAGAAACCCTCAAAAAATGGTTGTCCTGCTGTCCTAGAGGCCTAATTTTGGCTCATATGCAAGAGGGTTTATTAGAAATAACTGCTCCAAACCACAAACCACTTTGCCAACAGTTCAACCACCTTATAATAGATCTAAACATGCTATCCAAACCATCTCCAACCCTTTAACATTGCATTTTTAGCAAATCCCAACTTGTAGCTATGCCTTCATGCTCAACATTCGCAAATTTACTTTAATGAAACATGGTTTTCCAAGCTCCAAATACACCAAAAAGAGGTTTTAAGACACCAAAATCTTAATGAACCTTTACCACACCTTGAACATCATAGAATTGGTAGGATTAAGACAACAAAACACTCTTAGAAAATTGGTTCTTTCACTATTGCATTATTCATAGTCAGAAAGATAAATTGCTTGTAGTGTTCCACATAAACATAATCGGGTGTATCTTTTAAACCAGATTGAATCTCCAAAAAAAAAATATTTTCAAGAACCCATTTTGGCCTTCTTAAACATATCAAAAAATAGAATGAGGTTTTTTTGGAAAGAAACCTTCAAAAAATGACTGTCCCCCTGTTTTAGAGGCCTAATTTTGGCTCATATGCAAGAGGGTTTATTGGAAATAACTGCTCCAAACCACAAACCACTTTGCCAACGCTTCAAAAAACTTATAATATATCTTAAAATTCTATCCAAACCATCTCCAACCCTTTAGCATTGCATTTGTAGAAAATCCCAATTTGTAGTTATGTCTTCATGCTCAACATTCACAAATTTACTTTAATGAAACATGGTTTTCCAAGCTCCAAATACACCAAAAAGAGGTTTTAAGACACCAAACTCTTATTGAACCTTTAAAACACTTTGAACATCATATAATTGACAGGATTAAGCCAAAAAAACACTCTTAGAACACCAGTTCTTTCATTATTGCATTATTCATACTTAAGAAGACAAATTGCTTGTAGTGTTCCACATAGACAAAATCGGGTGTATCTTTTAAACCAGACTGAATCTTCAAAAAAAAAAAAATTTAAGAACCCATTTCAGTATTCTTAAACATATAAAAAAAATAGAATGAGTTTGTTTTGGAAAGAAACTCTCAAAAAATGACTGTCCCGCTGTCCTAGAGGCCTAATTTTGGCTCATATGCAACAGGATTTATTGAAAATAACTGCTTTAAACCACAAACCACTTTGAAAATGCTTCAAACACCTTATAATAGGTCTTAAGATGCTATCCAAACCATATCCAACTCTTTAACATTGCATTTGTAGCAAATCTCAACTTGTAGCTATGCCTTCATGCTCAACATTCACAAATTTACTTTAATGAAACATGGTTTTCCAAGCTCCAAATACACCAAAAAGAGGTTTTAAGACACCAAAATATTATTGAACCTTTACCACACCTTGAACATCATAGGATTCATAATATTAATCCAACAAAACACTCTTAGAACACTATTTCTTTCATTATTGCATTATTCATACTCAAGAAGACAAATTGCTTGTAGTGTTCCACATAGACAAAATCGGGTGTATCTTTTAAACTAGATTGAATCTCCAAAAAAAAAAAAAAATTTCAAGAACCCATTTCGAACTTATTAAACATATCAAAAATAGAATGAGGTTGTTTTGGAAATAAACCCTCAAAAAATGATTGTCCTGCTGTCCTAGAGGTCTAATTTTGGCTCATATGCAAGAGGGTTTATTGGAAATAACTGCTCCAAACCACAAACCACTTTGCCAACACTTCAAACACCTTATAATAGGTCTAAACATGCTATCCAAACCGTCTCCAACCCTTTAACATTGCATTTGTAGCAAATCCCAACTTGTAGCTATGTCTTCATGCTCAAAATTGATGAAAAATCACTAGGGCAACAATAGAACTCTTGTAGCTTGACTACCCCTACACTTGAAAACACAACCAGCATTGAAAAACGACCTAAACTAACCCATTCCATTGATTTACAGAGGTCTACATCGGTGGAATGGTGTTTCATGCTTTTATTTGACTCTCAAACCCTTAAAATGAGGGTTTTTGGACTGCCCTCAGAAAAATGGCTCTAAAAAGCTTAAAACTCAACGAAGTTAATTCAAACCAGATTTATTTGTAAGCTAATTGAAATCTCTATCAAACAAAACTAAAAAAAAAGCTTGAGAGTATTGTATAGACTAGTACCACACCTGCGAACAATAAGAAAATGTTAAAATATGCAAAACAGGGTACTTTTATTCAAAATTTATTCAAGATACAATGTACTCTCTTCTTCCACACCTTCACAAGGATTTTTAAAGGTGTCTATAACAGTTATCTAACTACCTCTTCAATTACAATCCACCAAAAACCTTCCCTTTACAAAATGACTCTTCACATTCCACTTTTTTGCATTTTGCAATTTTGCATTTTTTTGCTACAAATGACAAATTTTGCATTTTGACTTCATAGACCTCCTAAAAACCTATTAATGACTCAAATGCATTTAAAATGGTCCAAACATGACCTTTTTACAATCACAATATGATGAAGACTCAAATTTTACAAATTTTCCCCATGGAGGCATGAAGACATGGTGCCCTACACTAATGATATGGTTCACAATTATGAAAATAAACATAGTTCTATTTCATTTTGATGTATGTAACTGTAATTTCATTTTTCTTGTTCTCAGAAATGAAGTCGTGTTCTCTTTTCACAATTTCATTGATCTCTTCATCATTCCCCAATAATTGAATAGTGTTATAGAAGCATTACAAAGAGGCAGTCTTAGGTATTAGATAGATGGTATGTTTCATAACACATTGCTTAGGCCATCCACTGGGGGAATGAAAATTATCCTTGTATAAGAAATGTATTGGAGGATTCAATTCAATAATATGCTTCACCATGCACTTCATATGCCATTGGAATATATTTTTACAACATAAAATCCTATATTAAGCATACTAATTGAAACTTCAAGGTCAAGTGAACAATTTTGTATTAGATTTTTTATTTTGGAACTCGTAAATATTATGTGGCTGAGAAAGATTTTCAAATAACTTTCTTATGTTGTGGAGCCAAACAGTTACCATGGCATCACTTTTATGATCAAAGTTATGCATGTCTTCCTAGCTTCTTGATTTTTCTCTTGTGTAAGCCTCTAAGAAGCTTCTCAGGCTACTAATTTGTAATTAGTTTGCAAGGGATTGTTTGCTCTTTCTTTGCCAATTTCCTATTTTATAGGGAGTTATGGTTTGTTTCTTTCCAATCACGAGGTGCATTTCAGTGAGCTTTACCATTCTGAATTATTTAAATGTAGACACCATATGATCAATGTTGAATGTTATTGTTGCTCTAAGGCACTTTGACTTCTTCCTTAGACAGAGAGATTCCCTCAAGACATGAATGTGGTTATCATAGCTCTAAACACTCGTTTTAGCATGAAAAATGCATCAATGTGTAGTAGAATTTGTAAAGCACTTGTCTCTGATTATGAATGTTTTAGATTGTTACATATAGTCATGGTCAAATTCTCATGATAGATTCCTTTGAAAATTGTGACAGGTATGTATTTGAGGACCAAATTGAGTTTATCAAGGAATTGGTACTTGAAGGAGAACAGGTACTTTAACAAATTAGCTCATATGTTGATGTTTTGAATTGTATATCAGATATCTTCTTTTGATTTAAATAGTAATAAGATATATGTTTCTTGCTTTGGTTGATTGGACTAAACTTTAGATAACAAATGGAAAATGTTTTGGAGTTTTATATGTATTTTGTAAGACTTTAACTTTACAACATAGATTATGTATTATTCACTTTTGTTTTTTTGTTAATTTGCTCATTATGATGTTTTATCCAAAATCAGCCTGAGGGTGATGATTTTGAAAAGGATTCTAGGGCAAAAAAAATGTCACACAAACTCTAGGTGGGATGCATTTTCTTGATGCCTGAAATGAGTGTAGCATTTAGCTATAGAAGGCATCAGAAATAATTTTGCACCATAAATTATTTAATGTACATATATTATATGAATCGACTACTTTTAATTTCATTTTACTCCACTGAAATTAGATGAATCCTCATTTGCAATCATCAAACCACTGGAAGGAACATTGTTTCCTTTTATTTTATTCCTGACATAGCAACAACTAAAAATTTTCATGTTATTTTCAAAATTGTTGGTTATTTGGTGCTAGCTTAACTTTTCTTACAATGGTTATATAGGATGAAAAAAATAGCCATATCAAATGCCTTTTGCCCAAGTCCTACTCTCTCAAGGTTAACAATCTCAATCTCACTAATAGTGATTACTAAGAAAGGTAATTCCACCAACTCTACCAAACAGTTTACCATCAGAACAATAAAAGCAGACGCTTTGAAAGGAACTCCATGAAAACCAAGCTCTCTAAATGGTATATCAAACTCTAGTTCAAAATATTTTAGATGAGGCTGCTCCCATAGCTCTATTACTCGCTTGACAAATCCTTGAAACTCTGCATTGATTTTATTTTTCCTGTCCCTCTCTTGTTGTTCTTCCTCAATTTCATCAGAATCATACATTGACCTTCTTGCCCCTCCTAAAGTTTGGACCACATCCATTACCTCCACATAAAACCGGACATTCTTGGTCTTCTTGGTTCACACCATGATATGGTTATGCAAATGAAAATGAAGCAAAGTAATCATCTCCTTCTTCGCTAGTTGGAAGAATGCATGCTTAATGTTTTGATATATGATATTAGCTCTCTTCTGCTCTCATGGTTGAATACCGAAATCCATTATGGTGGGCCTCTAGAGTTCCAGTCATCTTTCTTCCTCTTCCACCAAATGTTGGCATATTTTACTAACGTTTATTAGAATTGTTGCATGTTTTACATCATTGCAATGACATATTAATTGTAACGTTTTTGAAATTTTATTATGGTATGTGCATTTCAATATGATGTAATATGATTATGGTTTCGTTTCACATGTTGAATATTAGATATATAACAAAAAAAAAAAAATTATTGCATGAAATAAATAATAACTTTTCATTTAAATGTTTTTTTTGCAGAACACGGGTCTTCCAAAAGATCAAGATGATCCTCATGAGATAGATCCAAAATATGTTGGTTTTGGTACACATCACATGGCAAAGGATGGTGATGATGCAGATTCAAAACACACCGAGGTTGTGACGATGATGATGATCACGATGGTGATGATGATGATGAGGCAGTTGTTGGTAGTAGTCAGTGACATTCATGATCATATAGACTGCATCATGGATCATTGTTGAAATGTCGTTATGATGCCTTTTTTCATGGTTACTATCATATGTATCATTTTCACGGCTTGTAGTACCATATTATTGAGTTGTATCATTTGGACATGTATCATTTTGACTTGTATCATTTTGAGCTATATAATTTATCATTTTTACTTATATCATTTGTAAATGTATCATTTTGACTTATGTCGACTGTTGGACATGTATCATTTTGACATGTTATTAATCTAGTGGCATAGTTGACTCACTTGTTTTAATCACTTATATAGATATTTGACTCACTTGTTTTGATCTACTTATATAGATATTTGACTCACTTATTTTAATTATAAATGATGATCATGTTATAATAATTATCTTGTTTAATCATATGAGTTATTTAAGAGGCGTGATATATTTAACTAATTAAATTGAAATAGAACATATTAAATTAATAAATGGAAGTAAAACAAGAAACATTTTTAGAAGCAAAAAAAGAAACAACAATGGAAGCCAAACTAGAAGCAATCTTGGAAGCAAAATTTGATGTTATCTAGGAAGTAGAAACATAAGCAATTCAGGTAGCAAACAAAGAAGTAATAATAGAAGCAATTTTTTTTTTGATGAATTTTTTAGATATCTATATTAAAAAGATAAAATTACAAATTCACAAAAAAAGGGTGGGTGGTAAGAAGGCACACCCCGAAAGTCACATAGGCTCAGCCCAGAATCACCAACAAAGACAAAAGTCACATGGGCCTAGCCCAGAAAAAAAACAACTGAATGAAAACTAAGCAGCTAAAGCAGTGCCAGAAGATCCTGGGGGATCCTGGTCATCCAAATTTTTCCCCCATACATTAGCGGGGTTAGGAGTGACGTCAAGAGAAGCACCCCAACCATCATCATTTTTTCTTCTTCTTTATCTTTATCCTCGCATCGAGGCGAGATTGCGAGAGCAAGCCACGGAAAGCTTTTGCCAATAGAGAGCCAACCAGAGCCAGAAGCAGGAGGAGCATCCGAAGGCCACCCAGAACCGCCACCACTGCTCCTCAGCACACCACTAGAGTGCCAGCCCTGACCAGGACGTGGCGAAGGAGAACGAGCCCGCCTGGGAGGCCGAGAGTCCCTCCGAGCAGGAGGCTGGGAGCGAGCCCGTGTGGAATCACTCTGCTTCCGGCCCCGAGAGGGCAACCGGCCACGGGAGGAGGGCGAGTCAGGAATCTGAGCCACAGTACAAGGGGCATTGCCCCAGTGGTCTAGGAGAACCTGCAGGTGAGCCACTTCTAGTGCAACCTTGTTGGCTTGCACTTGAATCTGTAACATTACATTAGAACATATAACAACTTTAGCATAAAGAGACACATTAATATCTAAATGTGAATGAGCAAAAATACAAGCATTTCTGTTTTTCTAGATATTGAAGAGGATTTCCACTCTAAAAGTGTGCCAAATCTGAGTGAACTTAGTCGGGGTTCCAGGCGGGTCCCCCAGCAGAACCATATGCCACGAAAAGGGTTCAGGCCTAAAAGGCTGAAAGAAATCATGAATCCAAGTCCAAAACTGCTGAGCTCTGGGACAAAACCAAAAAAAGTGCTTGAAGCTTTCTGGCTACCCACAAAATGGGCAGCGAGGGTCAAAGACCCCCAAATGAACCAGCCGAGAGCCCACAGGCAAGCCTTGGAAAAGAATACACCAAGCAAAGTGGGTCAGCTTCGGATTAACAATTGCAGACCAAATGGCATCAAATCTCCTACGCCAAGTAAAGGCCGAGGAGTTAAGAAGCCACCGCTAGTTCAAAGAGCTGATCATAGGGAAATGGGGTGAAAGCCACCTGTAACCAAGCCGCGGCTTGTAGTCCCTCAGAGGAGTATCTGGAAACCATTTCCAGTCTTTCTACCAAGGTTTGTGCCCATGAATGCCAACTTTGTGAAGAATTTCTGTCGAAATGGCGTTCACCAGCCCGTCAAAAGTAGGACGATCCTGGTTTTGAAGGTTGTACTGGGTTTTAAAAGCATCCCACTGCAAAATACTCATGGTAGGCCAGTGGAAGAGCTAGTGCAAAGTCTAGATGCCCTTCTTATGGAATCAGAGAGCTTTGAGCCAAAGCGACTTGGCTAGGGGTTGACCATTCTGAGCCAGAAGGGGAGACCACAAGAGATTTGCTGGTTGATGGAAATCCCATCACGAAAACCAACCCTGGCCCAACAGAGCCAAGACTTGACAGTTTCCCAAGAGTGCCAAATACTTTTAGCCACAAAGGAGCCCATAATTTGAACTGGCTCCCTCGTAACCAGAAGGGTTTGGAAGCCGATTCCCTTTCAGGCGGGTCTGTGAACAAGAAACCCAGATTGGATACAGTGTCGGAGGAGAATTTTCCAGGCTTCATCCCCAGTAAGCGCACGAATAATCTATTTGGCACAGAGAGCAGTCCCTTGTCGTTGAGTGAAAAGCAAGCCGAGCCCTTCGGAATCCTTGGGGAGACAGCAAAATTCCCAAGTGACCCGATGAAAGCCCTTATGGGTCTCAGCAGAGGCCCAAAGAAAATCGCGGAGCAACTTCTCAAGCCTGTTGTATGCTGCTTTAGAAGGAGCCCAATAGGAAGAATAGTAGACATGGGTGGCAGCCAAGATTTTAGAGCACACTTGGAATTTGTCAGCCAGCAACAAAGGCTTGGTAACCCAATAGACCAGCTTCTGTTCAACTCTGGAGAGCACGGCTTGCCAGAGCTCCCGAGGGGAAGCCTAGAAGGCAAAAGGAATGCCTAAGAATCAAAAGATTTCACCCTGACCAATCCACTTCCAGTTATAAGTTTGAAGCCACGCAGAAGTGGGGAGCACCGACTGTCTGTAGCATAAGGTTTTGTGCCATTGAATTGCGGAACCGGACACAAGACAAAAAGTATCAAGGCAGTCAAGGGCAGCAACGATCAAACCTTCATCCTCTAAAAGAGTGAGAAAGGAGTCATCTGCGAAGTGTCCATTGACAAGCTGCTCTTGAGAGTCCGGGAGAGTGATTCCTTTAACACGCTGCTAGGAGATAGCATTGGCTAGGAGATATCCAAAGCCCTCAGTAGCCAGAACATACAAAGTAGGGGCAAGAGGGCATCCCTGGCGAATAGAATGAAAAAGGTCAAAAGCAGAGGACTGGCGGTCATTCATGGAGATGCAAGCCGAGGCATCGAAAAAAAGCATGCGGATAGACTGCAAAAAATGGGGCTCAAAACCCAATGCCTATAACATCGCAAGAATGAAAGGCCATTCAATACGGTCATATGCTTTGGCAAAATCAATTTTAATGAACACCGCTTTCTGGTTCGAACGTCGGGCCCACTCCATACCTTCCTAGACAGCAATAATGTTATCAAGAATAAACCTGGATTTGATGAATCCAATCTGCTCGGGACGCACAATCTAAGGTAAGAGGTGGCGAATTTTCAGAGCCAAGGCTTTGGCAATGATTTTATAGGAAACATTAAAAAACGTGATGGGCCACCAGTTACAAATGTCCTCCGGATCCCCAGGCTTAGGTATGAATTTAATATTGCCTCTGTTTATTAAATTACCTAGAGAGTTGTTGTGAAAGGCTTCAAAATAAACATGATGCAGGTCGCTCCCAATACAATCCCAAAACGCTTTATAAAATTCACAAAGAAAGCCATCAATCCCAGGAGCCTTGTCATTGGCCATAGAGGAAACGACTTCCTTGAGATCATCAATTGTTAATAATTGATCATAGAAATTGGTCTGGGCTGAAGAAAGCCTATGTGACACAACAGCAAGGCAGCTCTGAAGGGCTTGCTGGCACGCAGGCGTTGCGTCCTGAACCATAAAAACTTGCTCATAGTGATGCACAAAAGCCTGGAGAATGTCAGGTAGCTCAGAGAGCACTTGATTTCCATCTTTGATAGTTTTAATGTCTGGGAAGGAGTGCCTAGCACGAAGAGCCAAAAAAAACTCTTTGGAGGCACAATCGCCAATTTTGAGTCAGTGAAGTCGAGCCTTGATTTGAGCGCCCCTAGCAGAATAGTTATCTGCCACCTGCTGCTGGTTTCTTAAGTCTACCATCCGGACTTGATGTGATGGGGAAAAAGGACAAGCCGCTAAGGCCTCCATAGCAGCACGCAAGTCAGCCGTGGTGGCCTCATAAGAACGTCGGCGGAAAATGGCAAGTTGTCGTCCATAAATGCGCAAGAAACGCGTCGTACGAATGATAGCATCATTTCACCAAACAATCCAGCCCGCACGGCCAAAATGACGACACTCTAAATTCCACACTCGAAGAATGTGGGCCAAGGTGGGCTTGTGACAAAGCGAAGACATGTTCAAGAAGAATTGAGTCTTACACTTGCGAGGCTGACAAGCATCCACTCAATGCGAAATTGAATTGGGAAGTGATCTGAAAGAGTCACATCCATTAACGGCTTCACAGACAAGGCAAAGCTCCTGAAGAAGAAAAAAAGATTGTGCCGAGATCATGGCACAATCAAAGCATTTAAAGACTTTGTCAGAACCAGCCCTGTAGTTACACCAAGTGTGCCAGAGGAAATGAGAATGGCGGTAACCCAAGTTGGGATCAAAAAGCCTCAATTTATTGCGCATATAGAACCACGCCTCCCTTTCACCCGCAGCCCAACGAAAGGGCACAGTGCCAGTCTTATTGTACACCATTTCAACCACGTTAAAATCCCCACAAAGCAACGAGGTGGCAACTGGCAAAGAATCAGCAATCCAGCGCCAAAACAAGCGACGTTCCACAGCATCATTAGAGGCATAAATATTAATAATCCCGAATGAATGATTCTCAATATTGAGAAGAAGCCAGACCGCCCGCTGGGAGGGGTCCACCCCATAGTCAACCACATAAGGAAGCAACCGTGGGGCCAAAAGAGTAACAGCTCCACTACGACCAGCTTCATGCAGAGTGCAAAACATAAAACTGGCTGGCCAAATAGAGCGACAAACCGAAGTAAGCAAAAAACCTAAAATTTTAACTTCCTGGAGACGAAGCACTTCAATTTCTGGATAATTCTTCAAAGTATTCCAAACATAATACTTCCTTGAGAAGTCTGTGAGACCTCGAACATTCCATGAGAGAAAATTCATGGAAAATTTTCCATGCTTGCAGAATCTCGGTCCTCTTCACCTAGGTTAGAGAAGCTATATTTCAGAAACTCTTGCGGAACTGAACCTATTTAAATAGAGGGAGAATATCTCCGTTTTTCTGGCACATATTCACCTTTTTCCGGTGGAGGAGATGGGCTGCGAGAACGTCGCTGGGTCCCCACCGTGAAGGACAAAGTTGGTTGAGCACATAAAACAGTAGCAGGCTGGGGCGCGGCCTTCGGCCTAGGTTGTAGAACAGTAGAAGCCACTTCTAAGGGAGTAGCGCTCCCCTTCACTGAAGGGTTTGAAATTTGTTGGGTCGATTCTGGGGGCCTTGGGAGCCAACCCAGTACTAGCTGGCTTATTCTTCTGGTTTGTGACTGTAGTCCACTTCGTGTCCGCCTTAGTTGAAGGCTCTATCAGATGATGTTTTTCAGCACCCCATGGCTGAGAGATAGTACGGGGAACTGACAAAGGGCAGTCCCTGATCTTGTGATCAGCTGATTGGCACCGGTAGCATGTGTTGGGTAGGTTAAAATATGTGATTTTCTGGGAGTGTCGAATATCCGCTATTTGAATGTTTACAGACTCCTTCAAATCCTTGGATAAATCAACTTCCACACAAACCCTCTTTTGAGGACGGGCTTGAAAGAACTTATCAGGTTTGATGCAAACAACCTTCCCCAAAGAAGAAGCAATATGGTGCAAGAAGGGCACACATGGCAAGGGTAACCCGGGAAACTCAATCTAGACTGGAACGCGCATTTTGGTGTCCTCCGAGACAGCAAAATCTCGGGTCTAAGCCTAGAATACCAATAAGGAGGAACGAACATACCAAGGTCCATGACCCAGAATAGCTTGGACATGACTGACTTCCGCAAAGCGGAACAAAATAAAACCTTTGGTCAGGTTTTGGACCATATCAAGGCAGACCCCATGAGGGACCCAGGCCTTGTTAACCCAGTCTTTTAGCACACTTTCGGGGGGAGTCCTCCCAACAAAATAACCCACAAGGGTGTGTTGTTCAAGCCATTGACATGCAGAATCAAAATCAGGTAAAAGTAAAACTACATCAGCAGGGGCGTCAGAATGCTTACCTCGTGAAAGGCTTTCAGAACAAATTTCTGAGGGCGTTTGTTCGGTGGGGGAGCCATTAACTTGTGCCGACAAACCGCTAACACTAGCAAAAATTGTCGAGTTAGAGTTGGTTGAAGGCATAATAAACCCCTAAAACCGCAGTAAATGCGGCCATACTCAATGAAGGAAACAAATTCCTGCGCAAGAAGTGCAGTATGATGCAGGAGGTGCCACGAATGACCTCAGAAAGCACAAAACCCTAGTAGAGCTCATGCACTCGCGACCTCTTAGAAGCAACAAAAGATGCAAAATTGGAAGCAAACCTGGAAGCAAAACCCGAAAAAAAACTGGAAGCAAAATCAGAAGCAAAACTAGAAGCAATACAAGAAGCAAAACCAGAAGCAAAATCGGAAGCCAAACTGGAAGCAACAAAACCTAGCGCTAAATTTGGCGCTGAAGTGACCATACCATTTTGCGTTGAGTTTTGCACCAACAGAAGTGCCCAATTCATGAACTCAAATGCACTAAAATCCAGCGCTATTTTAGGTGCTAATTGCCCGTTTTGTTGTAGTGAATCTAGACTTATCACGTGACACATGCTCCTATGCGGACAGGCCGACCATAGAACTAGAGAAAAGACTGGTAGTGAAACTAGAAGAGACCTTTGTCTTCTCCATTGGCAAGTGTTACAGACTTCTCCTGACAATATGCCTAGAGGTCGTGGATTGGGTTGTGACGCTCATAAATCTTTACAACACACAGGAGTGCAACGATCAAAGGGTATAAGAGAAAAAGCTCAGAACACCAACAAACGAAAAGACGTTGGTTCATGTTGGGTTCACCAAAAATGTAAAAGAGGGGGACCAACCACTGCAAGGCCCCAGGTCACAAAAGGCCAAGAGCAGTATGGCTGCCCTAATTTACCTCAATTTAAAGGAGTGTTAGGATGGACAGGATGAGAATGATGAGGACTATAAGGTCCTTCGATCACTCTGCAAACCCGAGAGTTGGAAGGAGACTAGGCGAGTCAGTTTTCAAGGTCATTTGTGTGTATCAGATAGCTCTTTGTCAGAGGATAGAAGCGTGGTTCTTGGACAACAACGTGGCGCACTGGTGTCTCTCAGGTGTGCTAGCATCCGTACGACCAAAAAACCACATAGACAAGGTCTAACCTCAAAAAGACAAACTAACAATGAAATATTCCAAACCAATTTTTTTTTTGATTTTTCAATTAACAGATTTCAAACAATGCACCCGTTAAGGTTAGAAGATAAACCAAAACGTGCAAAAAGCAACTCTAACCAGAATGTACACCAGGATCCTGATGTGGGCAAGGTGTGAGCATTGGTCAAAGGATCTGAATTAAACTGCTTATGCAAAAAGCAACTCTAACCAAGGATGGCGCCGATAATGGCGAGCATATGGTCAGAGGATCTTCTTCTCTAAATACAGAAAGGAACTCAACGTCAAGAATGTGCTTTCCAAACCAAGATGGAATGGGAGCTACCATATGACGGAGATGCTAACTATGCTGAAAGTAAACTCAACACCAAGTATGTGCTACCCAATTCCAGAGTGGAAATGAGGCGACCATATGGCGGAGATATACAGAAATACAATGCAGCTTCAGAATGTAAAGTAAGATTAAGAGAAATGCTGACAGTACTACTGTTCAGCTTACAAAATATCAGAAGATGCCTGCAATAAACAAGATTAGAAGCTCTCCACTGCTGCAATAATAGATATGATCATTCCAAGGTTAATTATGACCTTCCAGATACAACTCTTCACCAAAATACAGATTACTCAAGACTGATATAACAAAACAGCAACGTAATATGCATAACCAGCAACCCTAGAATCCACTAAAATGCTCACAACTCACTCAATACTTGCCAGAATGACATGAGACCTGATGCAAACGAAAGCTATAATGATGGCAATGAGGACTAGACCAAGAAACAGCTAACAAATCGAAGTATTCTTTTTTCTAAACATTTGCCAGGCAGACCAGAATGGTGCGGCCAATAGAGAGAAGCGATTTTGCTTTTAAAAAATAAACACTCAATATTAAAATCTGAATCTTTGCAAGAAGGGTCGCCCCTATCAAGGAAACTCAATGAATCAATACCCAGAACGACTGTATTTTTATTTTCAGATTTATGAGTGAAACTACAGATTCAGCTTGACTTCAGCAACTTCAAAATGAGACTGAAATGCAAATCTAGAACTCCAAAAATGCAAGATACTCAACTGAAATGCAAGATAAACCTATTACAAACTATCTCTCAACTAGTTGCTATCTTTCAAGCAAGAAGAAGAGCCAAGCTAGGAGGCATTCATTCCTCGAAGCAATCCCAAAGCCATTCCGGCAGCATAACAATATTATAAAACATAAGATAAGAAATGAAGAGCAACTGCCTCCTTATATAGACTTGATAAGGCTCTCCAGAAACTTCTAGAAGATGCGCCCTAATTCCCTTTTGAATTTGACTTCTTTTCCCTCCAAGTTTGGGTGACCCCTTTTCGAAGGCTAAATTTGACTTTATTTAAAATCATTTCTTCATAAAATAGGCGTCCAATTTCACTTGAGCATTTAGACTTTAGAAAGATCAAAATAAATCATCATGTGATGACCACCCTCCAAGTCCCCTTCTTTAAAACAACTTTTAAGTCATATTACTAGGACAAGGGGTTATTTTATAAAATAAAACATTATTGACTTAAAATAACTTATTTCTCCAAAATGAACCCCTTAAGCCAAAAATCGGAATTACCCAATGAACTGCCAGAAGAGGAAAGTTGACTGAGCTGATGCTGACTGGACCACTGCTAAAAATAGAATTTACTAAAAATAGTAAATTCCTGAAGGTGCTCAGAATGCCAAGAAAAACATACCACTGCAAAGCTCTCTGAAAACCCAGAAAGAATCCGCAATCCAAACACCCAAATTCCAACAAGCAGAACCCTGAATCTTCAAGAGAACCCACCAAACAGTCGGAAACCCTAATTCTGCCTCTGACCTGTCGACAACGCATCGAGAAAAGGCCATCAATCCTTGAAAGGTGTAGTGCTAAAAACAGGGACATTACAGTCCGCCCTTCCCAAAATTGCTTGTCCCCAAGCAATACCACCACAACTCCGAAAAATTTAAGACTGATCCATACCAAAACAAGTATGATCCCAGGTTCCCAAATCCGTCTCAGGAAGGACCCACCATGCCGAAGCTGCACCACTCTGATCACATCAGTGAAAACTTCATGCCAATGTTGCACTACCCTTCCTTGTAACTCCAAAGTGTTACCATCCATGATACTCAAACTGAAAGATCTTAAAGGACTGAGATCAATATCATGCAACATCTCATGTCCACAATGTCCCGAATTAATAGTATCAACCATACTACTGTCAATCACAATTCTAAGCAATAGGGAAGATAGTCTACTCAACTCAAAATCGAACTCCTCAGCATACCTCCACATGGTAACAAACGGAACCATGACTGCAAATGTGACATCTTCAAATCTTCTTGCAAAGAGGAAGGCAATCCTTTGCAAGAGCACAACAAATTCATACTCATGACTCCACATGAATTGCCTATGCCTCAACTGAATTATCATGGCACAACTATGAAGTCTGAAGAAGTTTTTCACAATTCCAACCACAAGAGTCTCCAAAGTGGCTGAAAAACACGCTAAAGCCATCTCCATCAGAAAACTACCACTTCTTTGATCGGGAGTGAGGAACCAACTCTCCTGAATGAAAGTAACTCCATAAGTAAGGTGGCTGGTCTGCCTCCAACCAACAAGCTCGTGTCTCAAAATTTGCTCTTGTCTGAGTTGAAAGTCACTCCCAAGAACTACTGATCGTTGAACTCTCCAACCCATATTCAACATTTCTCTCCAATCCATTTGTTGCTGAACAAATGGAACCATCAAGTAGCTGGAAAAGAAGGGAACAACTTCAACAAATTTGGAAATTTGATCCTTATCCCTCCAAAAGTCATTTCCATATGTAATAAACTCTATCAAGCCACGTTGAGGATCCCAAATATGGATACCCAACTGAAGATGATTTCCAACGTACTGAAAAGAAAACTCAATACATTCCCGATTGTTAGTCAAAACCAAGTGCATACTCATGAATCCCTGAAACCAATTCCTGATAGCGTTCACATCTGTGGAACACGAAACAAATGTTGTCTTCAATCCAAACTCCAAAAACGGACTAGTTTGAGCCCAAACATCGTTCCACCCAAGGGATAGATTGTCAAGAGTGCCAACACCGGTTTTAGGTCTGCTTTTCCTCCATTCCTCATGAGTAGTCGGTCTGAAATCATCACTCCTTGCTGCTGTAATGAAGTTACCGGCAGCTACCACAACTTGTCTCATCAACATCTTGATGTCATAGATGTTGAAATTACCTTGCTTCGACACCTCCCATATGGTATCTTCACCCTTGAGCCCACTTATGCATTCATTACTTATCAACGGACGTGGCACTTCCTCATGGAGTGATATCAAAGCATCCAAGCACTGGAAACCTTGCTCAGTCTCATTCTTTGTTTCATCTTCCATCTCATAGAGAGGATTGTCATAATCTTCCTCATCACCTTCTTCAAAGAGAGGATTGTCAAAAACTTGAAAGTTATTCCATCTATCTTGCTGATCCAAATCTGTGCTTGTAACTTCAGTCCTTCTTGTGAGACCTTCAAAGTCAAACTCTTCTCGAAGACTATCAAGCTCACAAATTATTTGCTTGATTTCTTCGGCTTTATGTGCATTCTCTTGCTTTGTGAAAATTTTGAAATCAGCAAACTGATTTCCTACCTCCATTAATGCCATTTGAGTTTCTTCCAGCGTAGCTCTTGTTGATTCAAACTCCAGATAAAGTTCATCAAACTTCCTCTCTCTATCTTGAAAAGCACAAATGGTCTTCTTTGCAACTTCAAGGGCATGATCACGATCTTCAACCAAGTGCATGTACTCGGACTTCAAGGTTACCAAAGAGCTTATGATAAATTGCAGATTGGGAAGAGCAACTTCATCTTTCACTCCTCTTTGTCTCTCTTCAAGCTGAGCCTTCCAGTACAACCCTTCAACCAAGCTAAGTGTGTGATCAAATAGGGATAGAGCTTGCACTTCCTTGTCAACGGACACCTTGAATTGTCTGTCCCAATCATGAGAATTCAAAGATGATGAACTGCTGATAGGCTGTAACTGAAAATCAGAACCTTGTCCCTTGTCTTTGCTGCCCTCATTGCTGCTCCAACATTTATGAACTTCACCATTGACTAGAGGAGAATGCTTATTGTCATAAAAAGCATCATACTTCACAGATTCTTTGACCCCAAATTTGCAATCAGCTTCTTGAATTGGTAAATCAGCCTTGTGTTCTAAAACCATTTTAAACCTTTCTTCTTCAAGAGCCATAAGGTCTTCTAGCTCTTCATCCACCTCTCCATCTTCTTGAGCAAAGGCTATGACAGCCCTTAACTTGAACGAAAAATCATTGAATGTTGTTCTGAAAGTTTCAGACGTAACAACATCCTCCTTAGTGGTTGCAACCAACTTGACGGGCTCACCATGTAGCTTTTCAGAAAAAGCTTCTTCATCAAAAACAACTTTTTCTTCTGTGGCCTTCTCATAACTTGCAATGCAAACAATATTTTGGTCTTCATCAGGATCAAAGGGAAATTCATCCCACAAAGGTTCTCTTTCATACCTTGGTGCCAACACACCCGGATCCCAATTGCTAGTGGGTTGATTAAGATGATCAACAAAAAAAAGCTTATCTTGCTCCCCCTGAAGTGATGACTTCTTAAATAAGTCAAGTCCCAAATCACCTAAGCTGATATCATCAAAAATATTTCTTTCCCATGGTTCGGTTTGCTGGTCAAACCCAAGTCCAATAACGCCACCACGGAAATGGAGTGAAGAACCTTCTATACTTGCTATTTTGAAAACTTCACCATCCCTATCTTTTTCGAGACCTTCATGGAAAAGTATGTCGCCAAATTCTTCATGTGGAACTTCTTGGGAAGTTGGGTCAGCAACAAGAAGAGAATCCTTCTTCATCAAATCTTCAAAATGAGTATGCATGAACTCATGGGATTCGCTTCCAATATCATTAATATGTCCTTCCTTTTCTTCAATGAACTCATCGCAAACAATAGTCCTACCAAGCTGATCTTCATTACTTCCTATTACATGCAAGTCAAGGGAAGTATTATGGGACTCTACCCTTAACTCTTCACTTGCCAAGGTATCCTTATCGAACTCACGTTCATTTTGATGTGATATGTGCACCTTGCTTGTGCCATCTTCACTGCTAGATAGCTGATTTTTCTCTTCAACTTGCATATTTGTGGGCTGCAATTCACAAATAGGCTCTTCATCTTCTTCCTTCTTTGATTCTTCAACCAAAGCTTGTTCCGCTTCCCTTTTTAACATTTTCCTAATGTGGTCCACCATCTCCGACTTTTCAGGCTTCAGAAACGCCACACAATTCAAATGGGCATCAAATGAAACATTGTACTTATAATCATCTGGCATGTTTTGATATTGCTCACGGAGTTTGGCAGCCTCATGTTCACATTGTCTTTTATACTGTTTAGCATATTCAATGAAATCCCTCACGGCAAAACTAACCTTTCCTTCCTCAGATACCATAGTTGAATATGACTTCTCACGATCCCTGGACCTTAGAAAATGCAACATCTTTGAAACTTCTGAAAGCTAAACTGAACTTTGTTCTGACCTCAGGTGTAGAAACTGATTTTTCTGTCATTCAACTGTCAACTGAACCTTGATGGGCACAGGATGGCAGGATCTTGGCTCTGATACCACTGAAATATTCCAAACCAATTTTTTTTTTATTTTTCAATTAACAGATTTCAAACAATGCACCCGTTAAGGTTAGAAGATAAACCAAAACGTGCAGAAAGCAACTCTAACCAGAATGTACACCAGGATCCCGATGTGGGCAAGGTGTGAGCATTGGTCAGAGGATCTGAATTAAACTGCTTATGCAAAAAGCAACTCTAACCAAGGATGGCGCCGATGATGGCGAGCATATGGTCAGAGGATCTTCTTCTCTAAATACAGAAAGGAACTCAACGTCAAGAATGTGCTTTCCAAACCAAGATGGAATGGGAGCTACCATATGACGGAGATGCTAACTATGCTGAAAGTAAACTCAACACCAAGTATGTGCTACCCAATTCCAGAGTGGAAATGAGGCGACCATATGGCGGAGATATACAGAAATACAATGCAGCTTCAGAATGTAAAGTAAGATTAAGAGAAATGCTGACAGTACTACTGTTCAGCTTACAAAATATTAGAAGATGCCTGCAATAAACAAGATTAGAAGCTCTCCACTGCTGCAGTAATAGATATGATCATTCCAAGGTTAATTATGACCTTCCAGATACAACTCTTCACCAAAATACAGATTACTCAAGACCGATATAACAGAACAGCAACGTAATATGCATAACCAACAACCCTAGAATCCACTAAAATGCTCACAACTCACTCAATACTTGCCAGAATGACATGAGACCTGATGCAAACGAAAGCTATAATGATGGCAATGAGGACTAGACCAAGAAACAACTAACAAATCGAAGTATTCTTTTTTCTAAACATTTGCCAGGCAGACCAGAATGGTGCGGCCAATAGAGAGAAGCGATTTTGCTTTTAAAAAATAAACACTCAATATTAAAATCTGAATCTTTGCAAGAAGGGTCGCCCCTATCAAGGAAACTCAATGAATCAATACCCAGAACGACTGTATTTTTATTTTCAGATTTATGAGTGAAACTACAGATTCAGCTTGACTTCAGCAACTTCAAAATGAGACTGAAATGCAAATCTAGAACTCCAAAAATGCAAGATACTCAACTGAAATGCAAGATAAACCTATTACAAACTATCTCTCAACTAGTTGCTATCTTTCAAGCAAGAAGAAGAGCCAAGCTAGGAGGCATTCATTCCTCGAAGCAATCCCAAAGCCATTCCGGCAGCATAACAATATCATAAAACATAAGATAAGAAATGAAGAGCAACTGCCTCCTTATATAGACTTGATAAGGCTCTCCAGAAACTTCTAGAAGATGCGCCCTAATTCCCTTTTGAATTTGACTTCTTTTCCCTCCAAGTTTGGGTGACCCCTTTTCGAAGGCTAAATTTGACTTTATTTAAAATCATTTCTTCATAAAATAGGCGTCCAATTTCACTTGAGCATTTAGACTTTAGAAAGATCAAAATAAATCATCATGTGATGACCACCCTCCAAGTCCCCTTCTTTAAAACAACTTTTAAGTCATATTACTAGGACAAGGGGTTATTTTATAAAATAAAACATTATTGACTTAAAATAACTTATTTCTCCAAAATGAACCCCTTAAGCCAAAAATCGGAATTACCCAATGAACTGCCAGAAGAGGAAAGTTGACTGAGCTGATGCTGACTGGACCACTGCTAAAAATAGAATTTACTAAAAATAGTAAATTCCTGAAGGTGCTCAGAATGCCAAGAAAAACATACCACTGCAAAGCTCTCTGAAAACCCAGAAAGAATCCGCAATCCAAACACCCAAATTCCAACAAGCAGAACCCTGAATCTTCAAGAGAACCCACCAAACAGTCGGAAACCCTAATTCTGCCTCTGACCTGTCGACAACGCATCGAGAAAAGGCCATCAATCCTTGAAAGGTGTAGTGCTAAAAACAGGGACATTATTTCAATGCAATATTTACCTTGTCCAAGGAAAATATCTCCATCTATTTTCCATTCCTTCATACCTAGAAAGTAGTGCAAAAGCTCCAAATCCTTCACCTCAAACTCTGTTGCAAGGTCCCTCTTGCACTCCTCTATGAGCCCCAATGAACCTGTTAAAAACAAGTCATCCATATATAGAAAAATAATGAGAACCTCACCCCCAACCACCAAGTAGTATATTTTAGCATCTGCCTCACTCTTCACGAAGCCCATTCCCTACAAGTATCTATCAATGTGCTCATACCACACCCTGGGAGCCTGCTTGAGTCCGTACAAATCTCTCTTCAATCTGCACATGTGGGTTTCGTTGTTGTGTGCTACAAAGCCCTCTAGTTGTTCTATGTATACCTCCTCTTTCAATTCACCATTAAGAAATGTCATCTTGACATCCATATGATGAATCTGCCATCTCATATGTGCTACAAATGAGATCATGACTCGTATAAAATTATACCTGTCCATTGGAGCGAATGTCTCCTCATAGTTTATTCTCTCCTTCTGAGAGAACCCTTTGGCCACAAACCTTGCCTTGTATTTCTTGATGCTACCATCTGCACTGTTCTTGAACTTATAGATCAAGTGTGATCCAATTACTGCCCTATCTGTTGGTCTAGGCACAACCTCCCACACATTGTTCTGCACTATTGAGATATATTCCTCAACCATCACATCTTGCCACACTTTCCGTTGTGCGGCCTCCTAATAGCTAGAAGGCTCACTATCTACCAACTAACTAATTAATTCCATTTAGTCATTTTACTTGGTTTTTTGTCTCCGTTGTCTATTACTCATCCTAGGAGCTCCCAAAAAACTCCAGAGTATCCCTTTGTGTCTGTTGGTTCTTGCTACCAACTATAGAGGATGAAGTATCAACCTCTAAGTGTTCCTGATGCATCTCTTGGATCTACTGCATATGTTGCTCCATACTCTACAAACTCTCCACACTTGAGCCTGAGCCTATGCTAGTACTAGTAATTGTACTCAAGTTTCCCTGCCCCTGATTTGATTGCACGATCCTTGGAGCTTCTGTTGGTTGCTCACTTTGATCATCTATTGAAAAATCTTTGGACCTTTTAAATGCCTTATCCTCCATGAACTTGACATCATGCCTAACTATACTTCTCTTGACCCCTAGAATAAATATCCAATATGCCTTTGAGGTTTCACTGTATCCCACAAAATACCCAATCTTTGCAGTCTGATCTAACTTGGAACATGTAGCCCCTGGAATGTGACAATATGCCAAACTCCCAAATATCTTGAAGTGGCTAATATCTGGCTTCTTCCCTGAGAACGCCTCTCTGGTGTCATCTTTCCCAATACCTTATGTGGAACCCTGTTCTATATGTGTACTGTTGCACTGCATGCCTCTGCCCATAAGTAACGTGGTATATCCTGGCCATACAACATAGCCCTTGCTGCCTCCAATATAGACCGATTCTTCCTCTCAAAAACTTCATTCTGCTGTGGGTTGTAAGGAACAGTTCATTCTCTCTTGATTCCTTCCCTGATACATAACTCTTAGAACTCTTTCCCTTTGTACTCACCTCCATTGTTTGACTGAAGAAACTTAATCTTCTTGCTTGTTGAATTCTCTACAAGAGCTTTGAACTCTTGGAACCGACCGAAGACCTCATCCTTGGTCTTCAAGAAGTATATCTAGGTTTTCTTGGAGAAATCATCAATAAAAGTAACAAAGTACTTGTATCCTCTGAGAAAATTCATCGAAATTGGTCCACATATGTTTGAATGTACTAGATCAAGAACACCCTTGGATTTGGTGTCACTCCTTGGAAAAGATACTTTCACAAACTTCCCCAATACACATCCCTTACATACATAATCATGCTCTGTGCTCACCTCTGGAACACTTGTCACTGTCTCATGAAGAAATTTAAGTGCTCCATGATGTATATGGCCCATCCTCTTATGCCATAGCTCTCCTTGATCTCTAGAATTACCACTGCTCATCAGTGCCTTATCAGTATCAAACTGAAACTTGTAAAGTCGGTCACTCCTAACTCCAATAGCTATGGGTGATTTCTAATCTTTATGCTTGATTAACACATTTGCCCCTCTAAAGAGTACATTGTAGCCTTTATCTTGAAAGACAAATACAAAATTCAGGTTCATGCCCAAGCCTGACACATGCAACACATCATGAATGGGAATCGGCTTTGCCATTTTCCCTCTGAAATATAACAATCCCTTTCACAATTGGATTGAATTTGGACATGTTCCCCATATAAATCTGGATTATGATGTCCTCCTCCTTATAACTAGAGAAGTATTCTCTAACTCTTGTCATATGAAATAATGCCCCACTATCTATATACCAGACACCCTATGAGGTTGAGCTAACCATACAAAATATGAGTGCAAACTCATCCTCCATTCTCCTAGAGAGCTCATCTCATTTGTTGAAGTTGTTGTCTACTTTTTTCCTTTCTTTTCGTTCTTATTCCTTTGTGGGAAATCACTTACATAGAGGCCAAACTCATGACAACCATATCATTTGACTTTAGACAAGTCCTTCTTCTCACCTTTAGGATTTGATCCTTTGCTAGACCCCTTCTTCGCTTTCCCTTTTCCTACTAGGGCAATGTTTTCCTGTTTTGCGTCACTTTTCTGACTTTTACTACTGGTACCACTGACAAGACTTAGTCTAAGCTCCTCTTGCGTGAAGTCACTCCATAGTTGATCCCAACTCGGTAAGGTGTGTCGCCCATTAATAAATTGAACAAAGACATCCCACTTCTTAGTAAACCCATTTAGGGCTATTCGTACTAGCTCGTCATCATCTGGTTTATCTCCAATAGCTGTCAACTCATCCTTGACAAGTCTAAGTCTAGTGAGGTAAATTGTAACGTATTCTCCCTTGTTCATCTGGGTATTCCTCTACTTTTCTCTAAGAATCAACTTCCTATTAGTGGTAGCATTCTGGTACAGATTCAGAATGGTGTCCCACATCTTCTTTGTTGTATTTAACTCTACGATATGTAGAACAATATGATCCTTAACACTATCAAGAATCAACCTCCTCACTTTGAAATCTTCCTTATTATATGCTATGAGTTGTGTTAGATCTATAGGTACAACTACAACACTGGTCACATATTCCTTGATACTATTATCTTCTAGCAATAAAGAAATTCTGGCTTTCCAAACACCAAAATTTGAGGTTCCATCCAATCTGTCCCGATCTCTTAAACTTGATGAGGCCATCTCAATAATAATAATAATAATAATAATAATAATAATAATAATACTTCTAAAGAGGTAGAAAAATGTTTTATAAACCCTTTATTTTTCCTTCCTATGCTTGTGCTAAGCCATTTCAACTCTCAGATTGCTCTGATACCATGTGAAAATTCTATTGCAGTTATTGATTATTAATCTCCTATCTATAAAGATTATTTGACTGCCGAAAATAAATTCACAACAAATACTGAAAAATAATACAACTCCAACTTCACAAATAAAACCACAAGAATAGAGAAGAAAGCAAACAAAATAATAAACACAATATTTTTGGACAGATTATCCCTAGAAAAACCTTGGAGGGAAAACCAATACTACAAATGAGGAATTTTATTAATCTTCAGCAAATCAAGAGAAACATAAATTGTTTGCCTCTTACTAGCAGAGCTTTGACAATATTCTTCTCCGAAAATTCTTCCCTTAATTTTTTTTGCTGAAATTCCATCGTTGCTGCCTCCAACGCTATCATTGCACCCTTGCTATCACTGCAAAACTATTTTCTCTCACTGCAAATTTATTTGCTATCACTTCAAATCTTTCTCAAGTGTGTGTGTTCACCAAATTCCCATTGATCCCATTTTAAACTATTCTCATTGAAAATCAATGGCCATGATTTAATCTCAATCAATGGCTAAGATTAATTAGACTCTAACAAACCCTAACTAACTGTTGAGAAATTGTGTCTCAACTTCTAGTTTGATGCGTTAGAATTCAAGACTTGGCAAAAAATTTGAAGTTCTCAGCCTTTACCGCCTTATCGCGGTCGGCGAAGGCCTTCATCGCAGTGGCTGCCAGTAGTGACCTGGCGGCTACCACCCCACCACAGGCGATGAGTTGTCTCACCGCGATGGTGACGGTGAAGCTGCTTGAGGCTTGGTCGACAATTATTGCTGTACCGTGAGTGGTGGATCCTCTCACTGCGGTGTTTGTGGTGAGACCGCTAGCGGTGTGCCTGGCAGTTACCGCTCCACCGCGGTCGGTGAGCTTGCTCACCATGGTGGCTGTGGTATGATTGCGAGCGATCTCATCGGTGGTCATCACCCTACCGTGGGGTGGCCTGGCGGCCCTTGCAGTAGCGCGGTTTGACCACCAACATTCCCTCAGACTGCTTACTGCGATACAACGGTTGGGTCGATCAGACTTGACGGTAGTGCGGTAGATTGTGAGGTGAGCTCCGACGAGCTCACCGCCGTACTGCGACTGGGTCTTGTGGACTCGACGGTAGCATGGTGGATTCAAGGAGAGATCAGATGAGCTCAGACTAGGTTTGACCAAGTTGGACTCAAAGTCAAATGCGACAGCGAATGGAAGTTGACAACATGTTGATTGGCCAAAAGCCAAAATAGTAAGAGCAGTAATTGCAGGCCGATTTTAGCTGATGACAGGAACTTGATTTGGGTGGTGAAGTTATTGCTGGGTGGCTCGATGCAATATGTGCAGATCAATTGCTTGCTTGAATGATCGATGCATCAACATGGAAGCCGTGGGTTTTGTTGGAAGTTTAAATGCGATGAAGACTTGTACAATCAACGTGAGGTTGATGTAGATGTACATGTAAGTTGGCAAGTCGATGTAAGAGAGAGAATTCATTGTATACTTTGAGAGAAGGATTTTAACAAAGACAGAGAATTAAGTTCTTGAGAGCTGCTGTGAGCTGATCAGTGAGTGAAGATTGAACATTGTATGTAATTGTTTATTACTGTAATACAATTGTCTTTGCTTGGTGTGGTGGGTTTTTTACTTGAAAATATTTTCCCACGTAAATACCTGTGTCAACTATGAATGCTTATAATCTGTTATCTATTTTATGTTGTATGTTTTTCATCTCAAGTAGTTTTAGAAGCTATTAGAACTTGTTTTTTCTCTTCTCCTCCGTTCTATTAGTGTTAAGGGAATGTATTCTGCACTGTTGGGTCATTAGATCCATCTTTGTTTTTCCCTTCAAGTGGTATCAAAGCCCGACTTGCTGTGTTATCCTTGAGAGAAAACTCAATTTTTTGTGCTAATACTATTTTAGTGGGAGTCTTGCATTGTTAAAACTTGTTTCTGTTTGAGATGGTGAGTACATCAGGTAGAGTAAATATTGAAAAGTTTAATGGCAACAACTTTGAGTTATGGAAACTCAAGATGGAAGAATTGCTGGTGGATAGAGACCTCTAGTTAGCAGTGTCTGGAACTAAGCCACAAAGTACAACACAAGAGGCTTGGGATCTTGCTGATAGAAAAGAAAGAGGTTTGATAAGACTGAGTCTGGACGATTCTGTACTCTTGAACATCCATGAGGAGTAGTCTGCAGCTTCATTGTGGAAGAAGCTTGGTGATATTTATCAGGGAAAGTCTCTGGTAAATAAGTTATTCTCGAGGACGAAGTTGTACTCCTTGAAAATAGAAGAAGGTGCATCTGTTGCTAACCATCTAAACTTGTTTAATATGAGTGTTGCTTATCTGGCGTCTGTAGGTGTAAAGACTGAGGAGGAGGATTGTTGCATGCTCCTATTGTGTTCATTACTTAACAGTTGGGATCATCTGATGATGGCTATTGGAAGAACAACCACTACATTCAAGATGGATGATGTGGTTGCTTTGCTTCTATTTGAAGAAATGTGAAGGAAGTCTTCTGAGATGGCCAAAGAGGCTCTTGTTGTTCAAGGTAGACTAAAGGAAAAAGGCAAGAAGAAAGACAAGAAGTCAAAATCCAAATTTGCAGGGAGATCGAAGTCTCCTGGTAAAAAATTCAAGGTGAGATGCTGGAACTATGGGCAACCTGGGAATATTCAGAAGGATTGTAAGGAGAAGAAGAAGAAGAATGCTTCTGACAATGAATCTTCTCAAAGTGATGCATACGCCTTCATTGCAACAACCTTGACAACTCAGGCATCAAATGATGTCTGGCTGGTTGACTCGAGTGCGTCCTTTCACATGACGTCCAATAGAGAATGGTTCTCTAAATACGAGAAGTATGATGGTGGAGAGGTGTACTTGGAAAGAGACTCAACATTAGAGATAGTTGGCAGAGGAAGAGTCAAAATTCAGTTTCTTGACGGGAGAGTCAATGGTATTGGTGGCGGCTAAGGGTGTTCGTATTGGCACTCTGTATAAGCTGGATGCACGTCTTGTTCAATGTAATAGTGCCTCTACAAAGTCAAGAAAATCAGTCCCTGTAGAGAATGATGAAAACACTTCTCTGTCTACAAATGCTTTGGAGGTAAAACTCCCAGCATAGAAGACTATGCTATGGCATCATAGACTAGGTCACATTGGTGAGAAAGGTTTAAAAACCTTGAAGACTAAAAATATTGTAGAAGGGCTTGATGACTGTAACCTCAAGTTTGATTTTTGCGAACATTGTATCTATGGAAAATTGGACTGTGTTTCATTTTATTTTAGTCCTCATAAATCTTCTGGTATACTGGATTATGTTCATTTAGATGTGTTTCGTCCAATTAATGTTCCTTCGCTATCGAAGTCTAGATATTATGTTTCTTTTATTGATGACTGTTTGAGAAGGGAATTTGTATAATTTCTTAAAAGTAAATCAGAAGTGTTCAGTCAATTTAAAGAATTTAAATCTTTGGTAGAGAATCAGACTGGAAGGAAAATTAAATGTTTGAGGACAGACAATGACGGTGAATTTTGTTTTGCAGATTTTGAAAGGTATTGCAGTGATCATGGAATTAAAAGGCATAAGACAATTCCTTACACTCCACAACAAAATTGAGTTGCTGAAAGGCTGAACAAGATACTGATGGAAAAGGCAAGGAGTATGTTGAGTGGTGCTATTCTGGAGCAGAAGTTATGGGCTGAGGTTGTGGCTACAACATGTTATCTAATAAATTGATCTCCTTTCTCTTCTCTTGTTGATAATACGCCTTTGGAAGCATGGTCTAGTAAGAAGCCCTCTCTGAGGCATGTCCATGTCTTTGGCTATGAAGCATATGTTTATGTGCCAACTGAAAAGAGATCTAAATTGGATAACAAGGATGTCAAGTGTATTCTCATCGGCTATGGAGTTGGTGTGAAGGGATACAAGCTTTGGAACCCTATTAGTGAGAAGGTTCCGTATAATAGAAGCGTGATATTTCGTGAGTTGAAATCTTCACTAAGTGATCAACAACCTGAGACAAATTAGAGTAGATTCCACAAACTCCAAAAAGGGAAGAGCTGCATGGTGTATCTGAGACTAAGGAGAGCTCAAGAAGCTATGTAAGTTCTGATGATGAAGAACCACAATCTTTGTCTAAAAGGAGATCTACACGAGAAAAATGACAACCTGAAAGGTATGGTTTCTCATTGTTAAATTTGAACTGTGCCTATGCCTTAATCACTAGCAATGATGAGCCTAGGATTGTAAAAGAAGCAATCAACATGTCTGATTCAAATTATTGGTTGGAGGCCATGAATGAAGAAATGGATTTATTGAAGAAGAATGAAACCTTGGATTTGGTACCAGTGCCAAAAGGGCGAAAGCCTGTTGGCTGTAAGTGGATATTCAAAAGGAAGACAAGCCTCGATGGCAGTGTTGAGAAGTATAAGGCACGACTGGTTGCAAAGGGATTTTCCCAAATTGAGGGAATTGATTATGGAGAGAATTTTTACCCTCTAGCAAAGTTGACATCTATCAGATTTCTGTTGTCATTGGCAGCTATGCATGATTTTGAAATTGAACAGATGGATGTGAAGACAACATTTCTCCATGGTGAGCTAGAAGAAGAAATTTATATTTCCCAGCCTGAGCATTTCATTGTGTAAGGTAAACAAAATCTAGTTTGTAAGTTAAATAAATCTCTGTATGGTTTGAAATAGTCTCCTAGAATGTGGTACCAAAAATTTGACACATTTATGTTGTCTATGGGATTTGTAAGATCAAAATTTGATCATTTTGTTTATCATAAATATGAGAATGATCATGTGCTGGTTATTACACTATATGTGGATGATATGTTATTTATAGGCAATAACAAGACTATGATTTATGATCTTAAATCTCAGTGTTCTACAAAGTTTGAAATGAAGGATCTTGGTGCAGCTAGGTATATTCTAGGAATGGAGATAACCACAAAAAAACAAGAAAAAAACTTTGGGTAAGTCAGAGTAAGTATGTGAACACCGTTCTGGAGAGGTTTGGAATGAATGACTGCAAGCAGTTAGTTGTTCCAGTTATGTAGGGAACAAAACTATCTATTGAAGACTGTCCAAAATCTACGAATGAGATGGAGGACATGACTAGTGTGCCCTATGCGAGTGTTGTTGGCAGTCTGATGTATGCTATGGTCTATACTAGACCAGACATTACCCAAGCAGTGAGAGTTCTAAGCCTTTTTATGGCGAATCCGAGAAGATCACATTGGGATGCTATGAAGAGAGTATTCAGGTATTTGAAAGGGACTTCAGATTATGCTCTGTGTTACCATGGCAGTTTGGTTGCATCATAGAGGACTCTCAGCATTCAGGGATATGTTGATTCCGATTGGGCAGGGGACATTGATAGCAGGCGATCCACCAATGGATATCCATTCATGATTAATGGTGGATCAATCAGTTGGATGAGCAAGCGACAGGCTATAGTTGCTTTATCCACGAGAGAGGAAAAGTACATGGATGCAACTCATGCCTGCAAGGAAGCAGTTTGGCTGAGGTGTTTGTGTTCAGACATTGGTTTTAATGTAGGGTAGATCACAATTTTCTGTGACAGTTAGAGCGCCATTTGTTTGGCAAAGAATCTGACTTTCCATGCCAGGATGAAGCACATTGATGTGCAGTTTCACTTCGTGAGGGACATAGTGGA